>NCVS01000028.1:121342-163641 GCA_003055095.1 Goniozus legneri
AAAAAAAAAAAATATGACATTTTCGTTATTTATCTCTCATGGGTCAGACGAGACAAAAGATCGCGCTGGGATTTTTCTGCCTCCTCGTGGCACAAAGAAACTGCGTTTTCTTTATTATCGAGTGTGCGATCAGGCGATGAAATGAACGTCTCTCTTTCGCGGGAGCGTCGAGTCGTCGGCTTGGCCTACGAGTGGTTTTTTTTTTCTCTCGCGCTAGCTCGCTCGGTGCGAATTAAAAACACATCACGAATAAGGCGCGAAGACCCTGCGCTCTAATCGACATTTGTCGAATGGGATAGAACTGAAAAGGGGGAGCACTGGAGAGAACGTTGCCGACCCAGATACGACACAAACGCGCTCCAGTTCGGTCACGGTCGCTTATCATTTCGCGTTACGTTAAAGGGAATTTTCGCGCGTAACTCGTGACTGCTTAGTCAAAAGGAATGCGAGGTGTCGGGGGGATTAGAATTTCTATTCGTCGATGAATTCGATCTTGAACTAAATTTCGTGTTTTCTATTTACACTCAGAGAAAAATTTGTCGAAACTACTAAATATTTGAAAATACAGAAATATTTTGCTCGATGATGAATTATTGTTTAGAGTGGAATGTACTTTACGTTGAGTAAATTGAACGAATTTGTATTTTCAGAGTTGGCATAGAGGACAAATTTTTGGAATAGACACCCTGTATATCGTAGCGATAGAGGTGTGTCGTTGAACTCTTGGCCGTGGAAGTTTCTTTCATTCATTAAATTCCAAGACCCCTCCGGGTCGATGGGCGCCCGCGCGAAAATAGCCGTCGCGAAAGAAATTCGAATGCTCGTAAAAACTGGTCCATAAACCATTTTCGTGACTACCTCTCCGTCCTTCTTCCCCCCTCTCTCTCTCTCTCTCTCTCTCTCTTTCCTCCTTCGTTCCCGCGGCTCTCGAATGCCGAGATTTCTGCGTGGACGATATTTTTTCCTCCCCCTCCCCCTTTCCCTCCGTAGAAACGAAGTGGAGCTCGAGAGCGAGATACATTTCGGATATTACTATTGACCCCCTATCGGTGGTTGAACTCGAGGCGCCGCGCGCTCCCAGAGAAATAAAACGAACGAAACGGTCTCGAGAAACCGAAACAAGGTTAACTTCGAAAAAGAGAATACAACACGGTGCAGTTTCTACGGTAACTTCGAAAACTTCAAAAGAGCTGTTATACAAATCGTAGTTGAGAGAACATTTCGTTTCACCGCAGCTGCAAAAAAAGATTTACTAGGCAAAAAATTGTTTGAATGGCAAATTAAAAAAAAAAAAAAAAAAAATGTTCGATTTTGCGTTGCAGGAAAAAGCAAACTGTTTCAAAGTTGGAAAATCAGGTTGAAAAACAGACAATGACAGAAACCCATACGAGTTGTAAAAACTCGAGTCTAATTGCTCCGAAATCAATAACCGCTCGCTCTCGGTGCTCGTAAAGTGCGTCCGAGAAACGCGCAAAACGCTTCTTGCACTTACACGACCGCTCATTGGCCTTCGGTTTTTGCGACTCGTTTTTACCCCCTTCCTTTAACCGACTATTTTTGTTATCCTTCCACGGAAAGCTCGCGCGATCGAACGCTTCGACGAACGGTTCGAGACCATTAAAATTTGCAGTTGCACCGTCGTGCATCGTGTTTATATCCTTGGAAGTCGACCAGAGGATTTTCCAAAACCGTGAATACCAGCCAGTCTCGGAAATGTGTATTCACGCGGCATCGGCGACGCGTGTCTTCCACTGGACAGTCGGGGAGAACATTTCAATTTCAGATTACTCTACACTAATTTCCAAGGAATTCTAAAATAAGACCTATTTGAATTTAAAAAGAAAAATTCCTATTTTGTTCGATTCTGAGCGAATTTATTAAAACATATTTCATGAAAATCTGTATCTTTTCTTCCCATTTGAAGTTAATAGTCTATAACTACATATAAACTGCGAACAAAATACTGTTAAAATGAAAATAAAAAATGCACTTTCGAAATGGAAGATTTAAAGGCGAGTGAATTAGTTATAAGAAAGCTTTCTTTGACCGATAGACATTTGCAATGAAATTATCTCGAGAAGAAGTGAGATGGGAATGAACTTGAGAGAGAAGCTAAATAAAACAAGCGAGCCCGATAACGTCACGATTTTTTTCACCCAGAAGAAAACGTCTAAGAAGGGGGTGAGTTGCGTCTCGAAAATCGTATCCATTAGCTGAGGTCATAGGCGCTATCGGTGGCTTGGAAAAACGCCAGCGCATTTCGCGTATAAAGAGTGAAAGAGAGAGAGAGAGAGAGAGAGAGAGAGAGAGAAAATTCGCAAGCACGTGTGTAGGCATCGAGTGTTCTACACAAGCCTTTCTCATTTTTCTCATCAAGGGACAGGTTCGTTTCTCTCGAGAGTGTTAAGTAAAGAATCGAGTCTTTTTCGAGAGTAGAAATTACTGGCAACCACCTGAGGATCGACACTCCAAGATAGCGTAAATTTCAGACAAAATTAATTATAAATTAATATCGAATTTCAACAAACTTTTTGATAAATTCGTGAATTTATAGTATTCTGTCGATTGACGAGGGATTAGTACGATATTAGATAATAAAAATTGACCAAAATTTACGAGCCGGACGACAGCATTTATCTCGAGGGAATTCGCCGATCGAAAAATTGTAGATAAACACCGTCGCGGTATCGGATTTTCGATGTTCGCGCCTTTCTTGAAATTTTTCCTCGCGATTATCGCCCTTGGTCGTCGCCGCGCGTAAGAATGTTGTAAATCTGCTTGCCTACGTGTCATTTACGATCGACGAGTTTTTCTCCTTTCTTCTCGTTTATCTTTCGTTTTCGAGTGAAAGACACCGACGGGCCCATTACTATCGCGACTTGTCGCGTAACAGTTATCGCTCCTCGTTGTTCGCTGTCGGCGCGCGTGTCCACCGATCGGCCGAAAATTTATAGTCCAATATATCTCGTTCGACGAAGATTTCTTTTCCTCCCCCCGCCCAGGGCGCCTTAGCGCGAATTTCATCGATAATATTCCGCATAATGCCGGTCTCTGTGTTTGTTCGCGACTCGCGGGAAGCTTCGATTAATCGCTAGCGTAATCCGATTTCGAAGAACCGATAGAAAATCGCGTCCGTCGATGTTTTCCGCTTAACGACTCAACTCTCGATTCGTCGTTTTTTTTTTTTTTTCCTCGACTCGTGAATGAAAATCTCAGTCGGTGAGAAAATTAGTTGGAAGATGCAAAAGAGAAAATCGTGCGAGGGAGCCGAGAAAAGCCTCAGACGCGCGAAATTCTCGACCTCGAAAACCGCAGGACGGGTATTGTATTACTTTTCTAGTAGCCGAGCGAGTGTATCGTCTTTCGCATTCCGTTATGTCAACACGAGAGCCGCGTTTGAGATGTATTGCGAAAAAAATTAGGCATCGCCGAATTGTTCATTGACAAGCTCTACTACACTACTTTCTATTTTCTGTTTCTCCCCTCAAATTGTTCCTTTCTAATCTCGCTTGTGAGGACTTGAAATTCGCCAGTCCAGTGATCGTGCGATTTTTATTATGAACTGAAATGAATTTTTGCTCTCGAGTTCATTGTGGAATAAAAATTTGAATTTACTTGATGTTTATTTGTGTACGTTCAAACAATTCAACAAAATGAGTTATTTCATCAAACAATATATTCATTTCTATATTTCCAAACAAATATCACGTAGCTTGAACAAATTTTTATTTTCGGTGTACCAATTAAAAAAACTTGTAATGAAAATACAAGAATGATTAGAACTTTAATTTACCATGTAATTAATTTATGTCTGCAGTTCGAGTACAGAAACGACAATTCTGGTGAATTTTCGAACAAATTTCGAAGAAACGAGTCGGCGCCGCTCATTGGGTCGATTGCCAAGATAATCCGGAAACTCGTTCTAGTCTTACCGTGGCAAGTGTCCAATCTTGACCGCGACGTACGCGTACGCCAAACTCTCTCTCTCTCTCTCTCTCTCTCTCTCTCTCTCTCTCTCTCTCTCTCTCTTGTTTTTTCCTCTTTCCGCACCGCCGTCCTTCTGATTTCAGCGGTGTCGCTGCACCGAACGGCCACCTCCTCCGCGGATTTGCATAATTACGATCTGCCCGTGTGCCTTACGCACGTTACACGTCGTACGTAATGTACAGGGTGTTCGTTAAGTAGAGTGTAGCGTTGAAATTTTTCAACATTTTTGAATAACGTATAAAAAATTATAAAGTTTCTTCACAAATTTTAATTGTGAGGTTCATTTATGTGAATAACAATTCGTTATTTTTCGTGTACGACGATAGAAAATGTGCAAAAAAAAAAGAACGACTCAATCTCATCTTTGACCTATTTAGAAAATCGATGAGGAATATCGAGTAAACTTGAAATTGAAAAAATTGATAAAAATCTCCGTCGCACGAAACTGGCCAGATGCAGCTCGGTAGTTTCGGGACACCCTCTAGAATAAATGCATATAGATAGAGCGTTATGGTATACCTATATAGCCGGCCGCGCGAAGATACGCGCTCCGCATGACAACGATCGGCAACGCGATGTGGCAAGGTCGCCACGCAGTCGATCGGCAAATTATTTTCAACTATTACGCGGCTCTTCTCGCCGACACGCCCCATCGACGATGACTCTCCTCGGATGAAAAACGGTTTATTAAAAAATTCCTTTACTCGGATTGGCAGGAATTTATATTGCACGTCGAGCGCGTCGTGAGCAGCGCGAATTGGAAAAAAAAAAAAAAGAAAAGGAAACAGACGCGCCGACGAAACCGATGAACTTTCGCGAGCGCGAAACCGACCCCGGTCGTTACGACTCGCCTACGCTCCGCGAGATCTCTTTTCGAGAGCGCACTGTCGCGCTCGCGGATTTGCATAATTACATACGCAATGGTGTTTCGCCCCGACGCAATCCGCCCGAGTCTATTCGGCATCGTAAATTTTCTTTTCTACAATTTTGCATAGATTAATTGTCACTGTTGGCTTCTTTACAGCGCTCGTATTGCAAAAGTGTACTGAATATACATTTGCAGACGATTAAATACATATTTAATTCGCTAGACGAGAAATTGTTTGTACAGATACCAAAAATTTAATCATAAAAAATTTGAAATATGAACGTATGTAAATATTTAGTACATTCTACATTTTGCAGTGCATGCATTTTTTTTTTTTTATCAAGTTAATGTTCAAAATCAACATAATTTTCATGGGATACATTCTGTCCAAAATTCAATTGTTTGGGACATTTTTCTGCGAACGTACGTAACAACTTATAAGGCGAAGAAAGTCGAAATCTTTGAGCCGAATGTGTCGAAAGCATTTGTCTTCGATTGTAACGAGCGAACGTGACTTATATATTTGTTTTTTTTTTTTGTCTACTCACAATGCCGTGACAGAGGCTGACTGACACCGATGAGGCTGGATCTCCGTCCACCACGCCACTGTAAAGGCAGCCCAACTGGTGTTCCGGACGCTCCCGTCTCGCTGTGTTCTGGCTGATGTGCGTTATCTGCAAAAAAAAGAGAAACATTATTACTCCTCTTTCTCTCTCTCGTACATTCCGAATCTATTTTCGCGATTTTGCGACTATAAAAAAACCCAGAAAATAGATTCTCTCCTTGTTTCTCCTGTTTTTCCGTTCCTCCCTCGTTTTGTTTTATACGTTTCACTTACCCTGATGTCGGGCGCGACGAAGCTCGAGTCGTGAGCCAGCTGCAGACGAAACAGACGGCCGAACGCAGTGAACTCGTACTGCGGATTCGGGTCCCATAACTGGGCGTTGACGCGACGAAAGTGACCCGTGTCGTGTCTCCTGAACTCCGAAAATTTGTCTGAAAAAAAAAAAAAAAAAAAAAAAATACGAATACTCTTGCTCAATTTTGATCAATAACTGCGAAGGATTTTTTTTATTTTATAATTAAAATGAGAATTTGGTTGAATGTACTCGATCATTTTGACATATGCAACTTCCACTTTGAAAAAAAAAAGTAAAATTTTGAATGAAATGTGCAAATATAAACATTTATGCTTGGAAAAAATTATTTTGTAGTCTACTGTTAAAACACTGCTCTTTGAAGTGAAGCAAGACTCCCCTCAAGAGTGGATTCGACAAATTTTCATTCTCATTTTGCTCTCTCGTTCGTCGCGATTGAACTTTCGCGCCGACGAAGGGCCAGGAAAAAAAGTCGAGGTTTTTTCCGGCGGTCAATCGCGACGCTGGCGAGAATCGTACGGGGATCGTATTACGGTTTCCAGACGCGCGCTAAAAAACGATGACACGCGCGATCTTGAGCGCGGGTCGCGTATAAAACTCCGCGGCGTTCCCTACACCGACGGCAATTCAAATTAGCGCAATTAAGCATCGACGCGACGACGATGCATTCCGATGACGCGGACGATGGAATTCTCTCGGTCACCTCTTATCGGCCGCGATTGAGGCGAGGAAAAACGAGAGAAGTAAATAAAAATTGAAGCAGCGAGTTCGATCCCCCCTCCCAGAACATTTTTATCGAGTTCGGCCAACGAACGCGACTTGAAAGAGCACCGCTCCCGATTGGACGGCAATCGAGCTTTAACCCGGTACCGATAAATCGACCTTAACTCCCTTTTTCTATTGCCCGCTGACTTTTATCGCGCCGTATCGCTCATTACGATAATATACGATATATTCTTCAATTTTTCTCCTTTATCGGGCTGGCAATTGCCGCCCTGGTTCTTCGACGCGAGCCGCGTTTACGTAACAGCACACATCGCTTTTACTCACTCGTGTCCTCGTAGTGCCCGTGCGCGAGTTTCAACGGCGTTACGTACTCGAGAGTGCCCTTGCCCTTCGGCAGTATGTCGATTGTGGTGTCTTTGTAGTCCGTCAGGTTTTTTCTTCTCTCGTTGAACACTAAAATGAAAAAAAAAAGAAAAAAAAAACAATATTAATCGATATTCGGTATACTAAAAACAAAAATAACCATAAAATAGAATAGTGACCAACCAAAATGTGAAAAATTTTTATTTTGAGATAATAAAATAATTATTATTATTCATTTCTTTAATTGTAATTGTTTAACTGTAACTGTTAGTGTAATTTAAGTGATAAAACCTTCTTTTCACATTTTTTTCTGTTCGGGATTATCAGAGAAAGAGCGTAATCGATATGGTCCTATTTTATTTCAATTTAAAGGATCATAGCGTCAAATTTCGCTCAGAGGTCAGATTATTCACGGGGTTCGATACACTCGGCAGGATTACATACACGAGTAGAGCGAGTAATCAGGATTAATAGTCCCGCGATCTCTCCCTACAGAAGACGATCCCGAGTGGGATTATAAAGGCGAGCGGTCGAATCGCAACCTAGGTATCGAATTAAACACCGCGAGCCATCCGGTCCCCTGGCTTTCACAAATCCGTTCGTTAATGGCAGCCGCGAATAAGTTTAACGCCTTGTGACATCGCGACGATTGGAATCATCGGGGTTCCTATTCCGACCGAAAAGAAAATAAACGTTTTCTACCACCGGATTCTAAATTATTATACCTATTATAATTATTACCTTTGTTACACAAATTTTATAAAAAATAAAATATTTTGTTCGATGAAACAAATGATTGCTTAGATTAAAAAAAATAGAATAAAATTAGTATTTTTAGTTAAAACAAATATTCGATTGAATGTATGCGAATAGATATTCAACAAAATTTTTATTTTCAGATAATTTTCCAGATTACCGAGCGAGTCATTACTAGATTCGTTACACACGACGAGACGGCTCGTGCCCTGCGCGCTTTGGCTAATTAAGAACGCGCTGCGCGCGCGAGCTTTTACCGTAATTCCCCTGGTTTAAATTAGCCGAGACTAGAAAGGAGTATAACGCGTGTCGTCGGAGTCCGGCAGACTCGCCGGGCGCGTACGCACGCCCATGTATATGCAAAACTATAAATAAAACGCGCGGCCACCGTCCAACGAGCGCACTCCTGAACTTCCCCTTTGTAATCCAAGACAGAATCGGTCTCCCGATCGTCCGAGCGCACGCGTCGCGAGCGCGAGACGTCCCGGTTTCGATTCGAATCTCGGTCGAAAATCTATTTGTCGAGTGAACAATTTTGTCATTTTAAAACATTCAGGAAGAAGATTAAATAAAACTGTTTAGGAACTCTCATATTAATTAATTAATTCATACAAATGGCAATTGTTTTCCCCCATTCCCGACACTATCGCATGTGTCGAACATATTTAAAAGGTTGCACCTGATTGGTTCATTAATTAAAAATTTTGTCGTTATCTTTTGAATAGAACATAAAATTTTGTATTCGAGTTAATGAGCTCTATTCAAAATCTTCAGTAAAATATCTTGAAATATTTTTGTCTCGTGAAAAAATTGGTCCTCGTGTGACAGTAACGTTAAATTCGGATGGACATATTCTCTCTCTCTCCCCCCTCAGTGTATATTCTCCAGTTGCATCACCACGACGGCTGACAACGCGCTTTCATTCATACATGCGTATAATGCGTTAAAATTGTGCTGTACACGTGTAAAGCACTCCGTTTCGTTCGGGAGCCATATAGAACAAAAAAATTCCGGATTTTGTTCTTTTTTTTTTTTTTTTTGTTTTATTCGCGGTGCGTGTGTATATTTTTAGCGACCCCGAAAAAAGAAATCGCTCGATCGATTTTACGCATTTTTACACGCACTGCGTACGTGCGAGGAGTAATTCCGCCGACTGGACGAATCATCGTTTCTCTAACTTCCCTCTTTTCTGTCTTTTTACGATTCGAGGGTAGGCGAACCAGTCGTGAATTAGTCCTAATTCATCGCTCCAGTGGCTCATCCGAGAGCACTCGCCGATTGTCCCCGATCAACGAACCCGTAACATCCGTTTCACCAGTGGAAAAAAAAAAAAAAATAACCAACCGAGACGCGCACTTCGTATTTATTATAGCGTTATTTGTATTTATTACGGTCGCGTAATGGGAAGATTATTGCTCATTAGCATAACGAGGGGTGAATAGAAATCGAAAATTGAAAAATTCGTCGCGGTTCCCGACCTTCTCAAAACTGTCACGATAGAAAGTGTACAATCGCAATGCTTTGAAGATAATTTCAAATAAGTAAAACAAAAAATTAAATATTTATCTGAACGTATGCAAATTTGTAGTACATTGTACAAAAATATTTTTGCAGTGTATGCTTCTATGTACGAGTGCTCTTTGGGAACAAAATAAATTTTTCAAAGGGTTGAATATTTTAAACTAGCGAGTTTAGAAAAATGAGAGAGGGGGGATGTCTCCGGTCAACGACGAGCATCTCGATCGCGTGGATCGATAAGACCTGTCATAAAACGGCAACAAGACGGATGGCACGGAATACGTCCAGCGACCATAACCCGGGTCCGTCTCGGATTTATTAACGGATGACTTGTTTCGTTAACGAGTGCAGGGGCGAGGCACGATTTAATCGACGTACACTCTTTTATATTATTTACGCGAGCAATAAACTTTACTATGAATTCGATTTATCATACTTGTCGAGCTATAAAACGCCGCGTACTCCATGACGACGAAATTGAGCGAAGAATTGAAATAAAAAAGACATTACAAAATAAATTGGAGAAATTATGGCCTAGGACAGTTGCAACTCGATATTAAGTTGGGTACGATTGAGAGCTGTTTAGAAACAAGTTACACAAACTTTGTACAGGAAAAATATTTTTAGCGAGAAACATTGAAATGTTTTTTTTTTTTCTTTATTATAACAATCGCTGGCACTAATTAAGACCTGCCAAACGGCGGCAATCAAGCCGTCAAAAGAAAACGAAGGACACGGCGCGGTCATTACGCAAGATCACCGGGAAGTGATTTTTCCAATTTCAAGCGAATAACGTTACCGAGCCCCGGCAAAAATTCCAGGTAACCCCTCCCCTCGTCGCTGAACGGTAATTAACGGCTAAATTACCCAATCAGCCGATAGAAATTAAAATATCGTCGATACGATCGGCTACTCGCGCCTCGTTTAACGATAGCGAGGACGGTGATTAAGAAAATCGCATTTCTGGAGAGGATTGGCTCGAACCTTCTTTTTTGAAACGAAAGATTGATGAAAACCGCGTGGCTAGGGATTTTTTTTTTTTCGTTTTGCTTTTCCAGTCCTCGAGAATGCAAAAGCGGTTTCGATAGGCCGACAGCGAAGCCTCGTTTGCTCGCGACCGTCACAATAAAGATTACACGCCTCTCTCCCTATCGTGGCGTATAAATATATATTTGTAAAGCGCACACCTGACCCACATAACTCGAAAGGCGAAACAAAAACAGAAGAGCTTCGTTCTTCCACCCGAGTGGAAAAATATTGTCTTCTTTTTTTTTTCAACAAAATAATGCGAATCGCTCGATTCGTGCGAAATAATTTCGCTCTTCGAGGCTCGTGAAACAAAGAGGCTCGAATGCATTCCGAATTATTTCCGGACGATCGATTTCGTTCTGATTTCTTTATTTTCGCACTCCGGCGCGGAGACAATTTAGCTCGTGACGGAATTGTGACACACTGTGGCCATAACTTCTGGCCGCACAAAGGAACTTTTCGGTCGTTATTGCACGGAGATTAGAACCACGCGGCGGAAGGGTAAAAAGGTAAGAGAGTAACAACGCGTGTGGGTTGGGAACAGATATACGCGACTATACGAACGCACGTGGACAAAATTTTATTGTCTGGTCATTTAATTTTACTGCGACTCAACGAAAATTCCTGTTACCGCTTCGTTTGATTGGTTTTTCATTACTATAAATTAACAAAGTATTTTCTACCAGCCAAGAATACCATTTTTACATTGAAAATAAAATTTTGTTGAGTGTACTCAATATTTATTTACAATTTTCTAGACAAATTGTT
Source organism: Goniozus legneri (assembly GCA_003055095.1). Lineage (NCBI taxonomy): Eukaryota > Metazoa > Arthropoda > Insecta > Hymenoptera > Bethylidae > Goniozus > Goniozus legneri. The sequence goes on from NCVS01000028.1 coordinate 132,236, forward strand.
TGGATTGCAGATATCAATATTAATCATTTTGAATGTTAATTTCATTGAATTAAATATGTATCTGAAGTTTCCATCGTTGGAGTCCAACGATATTTCGAAAAAATTTTTTTTCGCAAAACAAGTTCACATATCTTTTTAAAATACACTTTAACAACGGAAAAACACATTTATGAAATAATTTTTGATCATTCTTTTACTATTTGGACATTTTGGAATGTACATGAATTTAGCCCCCCACATTGAGAATTTAAAATTTTCAAAAGTTGTTCCAAATTGTTCTCCAAATTGTTCTTTATTGTTCCAAATTTTTATGCAAAAATTCCAAAAACTCCCCGAAAAAATACAAAAAAAAAACCATGACTTCGCCCATGAGTTGTTCTACATCTCTACGATCCGATTATGAAGTTTCGTTGGATTATTTTCATAAATAATTGAATTATTTACAAAAAAAAAACTCTGCTCGAGAGCCTCAAAAAAGTTTTTCGAAATATCGTTGGAGTCCAACGACGGAAACTTCAGTTACATAATTAAATATCGAGTACATTCGACCGAAATTTTCTTCAAGAGCAAAAATACGTTGAATTGAAAATCGCGAATAAAAATATAAAAAAGGGGACCAAAATAAGGAAAGAATCGAAACGAGTTATCGAGCGTCGGTGTATAAACACTTATATCCACTCCATAAAATTACAACTCCCTCGGCGCATTATTCATTCAGTCGTCTCTCTCCGTCTCCCTCTCGTTCCCAGTTTGGCCTTTTGAATGCCGGATGCATTAGAAGTCAATGCGCACGGAATGATACACCCGGGTTTTATCTCCTCGCATCTATATACATTCTTATGTATAAACCGATGCGCTCGGTCCGCAACAACGAGGGACATTCGTGTACCGACTTCTTTCGCTCCTTCTCTCCTCTTTATTTCATCTCGCTTTTTTTCTACCTATACATTTCATTTTTTTTACTCTACGATCCTCTTTTGGTCAATGAGATCGGATGGGAGAGGAGAGAGAGAGAGAGAGAGAGAGAGAGAGATGTAGAAACGCAAGGAAACGTTAATAGCCGATGCCAACGTCAGATTAAATCCCAGAATTTAGTTGCGAGCACGCGAGCTCGCCCCCCCTCGCTCTTTTTCTTTCTCCTCTCCTTTCAACGGAGAGACCGACTCACCGGCCGTATAAAATTATTTCGCGAATCGGCCGTTCGAGCTAATTGGCCGCGTCGCCGGATGATTTATCCCTTCGATTCTATCCACGATTTTTTCTCTTCCCTCGCGTTTTTCGGAATTCGGATGCGGAAAATCGATACCGCGAGCCCGGCTCGGTTTTGCGACCGTACAAGGCGGCAGCCCGATCGGCCAAACGAGCCGAGAATTCTAATCCGCGCGAACGAAGCGTGGACTTCGCTGCGCGCGAATCGAAACGAGCGCGATGCGTGAAACTGAAATTCGTCGCGCCGAGTCGCTCCGAGCGGCCGACACACGTTTTCTGAATCGACACCTGAATCCGTCGAATGTCCAGAAACAGCGAGACAGTATGAGCCATCTTACGTCACACCAACCTAATTAACGGTACACGCGGGGATTGGGAAATTTCACGAAATTTCAAAAAAAAGTGTGATTTCGAGGTTGAAATGTGAGCAGAATTAAGAATGAGACGGCTCGTTCGAACATACACTAGAAGAGGATGTTTCGAATCGTTCTATGTGTAATCCAAATTTTAATAGAAAAAATTCTGGACCGCTGCGGAAAAAAAATAAGAAAAACCAAAACAAGGCTAAACCCCCCAGTTTCGTCCAAAATTGAAATTAAAGCGCTTAATGGATTGTTCTACTTGTTCCGATTATTGTACTGTAGTATCGATTAAAAAATTTCAATAGTTACCTACAAAATTTTGTCCTAGTAGCTAAATGAGCAATACCAAAAAGATATTTCGCCAGAGGGATGAAAAATTCAATTCACAGACCCAGATGTGAGGTACTTCCGTGCTGGCTACCATGTTACGCAATCCCGTTCGAAAGTTTACAGTTCAAGGCACGCGCGTCGTATTTAGTCGCGGGATTTTTAGACGCCACTGAGGATTGTTTAACGCGTGCGTCGGGAAACCGTGACGGAGAGCCGAGCGTTAAATAAAATCATGGAGGGTGCTTCAGATCGACATTCCTCGACTCCTATTTCCATATTGACGGTAACGGTCTTCGGGAAAATTGCTTCCGATCGTAAACTTACGAATATGCGGGAGTATTTTCTCCCCCTCGTTCCCCCACCCCTACACGCATTTTAAATTCCAACTGTGTTACACGCTGCACAGCTTTTTTTAGATTTTCTACTTTACTCGGTGAAGAGAAAGAGAGAGTCTATTGCTCTCGCCTAAACGGACAGAAATTGAGCGACGTGTAATGGGCGAGAGGATTCTAGGAACTTATTTTTGCGGCTAAACTCACGGCAACGAAAATTCCCTCGCGTGTGCGTCTGTATATATCTAGTCGCATATGCGCTGCACATGCACTTCCTACGGTGCACTCGAGCTACCGAGAGAAGTGGGCGTCAATGTCAGTGCCGATTATTTTTCGCGTTTGGGATAAACAAAATTGGCCAATTATGCACTCGAACGATGCTATTACTCGATACTGTATAACATTGTGTAGGATGGATTCTCGAAATAACGCGCACCCGCATTGCATTTAGATGCACTTTGAGTAAATAATTACATCTCACTATCGTGATAGTAGTACGATAATAAACTGTCAACAATTGAGAAATAAAAATATAGTATCTTCATTTCAACCAAATATTTGGTTTAATGTATTCGATATTTATTCCAACGTATGATAATTGAAAGTAAATTCAAATTTTTATTTTTAGTGTAGATATAGATAAACGCAAAACACACAATAAATAATGCATTCGCCAAGTGCGAAACCTCAATCAGGTCATCGTCCAGGTAAGCGAACACAAACAGTATTCTTTATGCTGAATCTTTTTAAAAAGTGAGAAGGGGGGAGGACGAAAACCGCGAGCGTGAACAAACAGCGAGTGTTTATAAGTACTTATTGAATGTATTAAAAGCCACTGTACAAGCCCTCCGTGTCCGCGCATCTAAAGCGCATTTACGAGCGCATGGGAACGACAATAGATCGTGAAAATTCCGCCTGACGCGTTTTTATGCTAATTAATCGGCAGCTTGCGCAAATTTTCGGCCGTAAAATTGCAAAATGCGAAACCCCGCGCGTTGGCCACACCACCCCCGCTCGGCCTCGGTGCCTCGAAACGCTCCAACACAAACGTACAGCGAATTTCCAACATTATGGATGGCTCGGTGCCAGTGTTGTTTTTGCCGAGCGGCACTTAAACCCGCCGACTCGTACGCGCCTATATACCTAAATATATATACGAATGTACGAATATTATATATGTGTACGTGTACGTAAACAGGCGTGTGAATAATTAGCTGATGTATATTTAAATATATTTTATGTTTCGAAAGTAGCGACAGTGAAAATGAAAATTCGTTGAAGCTACTAATTTATTTGAAAATGTATAAACAATTGAGATGAAAATATGCTTAGAATAAAATTAGTATTTTCAGAAACAAATATTTGATTGTATACATTTGTTTGAACGTTTGCGAATATTAAGTAAATTCAACAAATTTTCATTTTTAGTGTACGTATAATAATTTTAATGAATTTTTAAGGGAATAATATGTACACTTATCAAAATAATTGAGGGGATACTCGTCATTTTCATACAATCATAATTTGACTAAAAATAATTGGAAAATGACAACTGTTCCTTTCGTTTTTTTGAGTATATACAAAATGTATATATATATATATATATATATATTTACCCAAATAATGTATTTCGAATAATTCATGTAACAGAGTACCCAATACGCGCGCAGACGTGACGAATGGAGAAGGGACTTCGACGAATTTTCTGAAAGGCCGGGCTTTCTCTTTTTCAGGATGCGGCAAAAGGTGGAAAACAAAGGAATCGAAGATAACGACTTTTCCCGCGAAACGCGGCTCTCATCTCGCGTGCGAGGGGTTCTTCTTTACGAACGTGCCAGCGATAACGCGTTACATCGTACGCGCCGCTCCGCGTGTAAGCGTTTCGGGAATCGCGGCTCGGTACGCGGAATACGCGCTCGGGAGAGAAGAGAGAGAGAGAAAAAAAAATTGACAGGGGTTTAAGGACACTCTCACTCCTCGAGGCGCGTGAACGACGACCGCGCGAGATATGCCACAGGGGCAGTAATTCAATATCCCGCCGTGGCTCTACTTCGTTCTCATTTCTTTTTTTTTTTTTTTCCTTCACATCGCGCTCGAAGTATAACTTCCGTTTCGCCGACGTCGGCACGTGGAAAATAAAGGAGGTTGAGAACTTTTCAGCGCGGCTCTTTTTATCCAATCTCGAATAATTACGTCATTGATGTTTCATCAGGGCGATCCAGTTTTTACCCTTGAAATTTTACTTGGTCACACGATATCTCAAATTTGTTTCGAACGTTTTTTTGCAAACTACACTGGGAATAAAAATTTGTCGATATTACTTGGAATTATGAAATATTGTTTAGAATAAAATTGGTATCTTCAATTTAAGCAAATATTAATTTGAAGTGTGATATTTACTTGCATGTTCATTTCTATAACTGAAATTTGTACATCGGAAATTTGTTCAAGCTGTTCAACATTTGTTTGAAAACATAGAAATTAATATATTGTTTGATGAAACAACTGAAACATATATTCTGTTGAATTAACTTGATATTTGTTTGAACGTATACAAATAAATAGAGTAAATTCAACAAATTTTTGTTTTCCTTGTATGCACTACCGATGCATATCAAAGTGGTCGATGTCGCGGTCTCGCGAAATGGGAAATTCGATTCCCTTCGATGAACCGTATGTCACCATCTCGAGAGAGAGCGTCCCTTAGGGGTGTATCGCGTTACGGAACGCAGCGAGAAATTCCAATGAGCGATTTCGTTTTGCATCGCCCGACCAAGACGGCAGTAATTCGCGCGTCAGCGGGAACCGATTCTCGAGGCAGCGCGCGGAGTCGACAGATTCGATCGGCACGCCGATTTTCTTACGCGTGCACGGCTCGCCTGACATATCGTACGATGCGGTCACGTGGGTCGCGAACTCGAAATTTTACTCGCGCAATTACGTTATTCCCTTATCGAAAATGTACCACTCGAAAAAATAGGTTCTATTTATAGGGAACTACAGAGCAATAATCGAAACAAATAGAACAATCTTTAATTTCAATTTTGGACGAAAATGTTCAATTAGTACGTATTTTTTAATAAAAATTTGGAACAATATAAAACAAATGTAGAACAACACAGAACAACTCAAAAAAATTTCAAAAAGTGGGGGGCTAACTTCAAGGACTCATTTAATTACCACTGAAGGATTTTCCATGTTTTCCAAGATGAGATTAAAAATATTAATTACAGTGAATTTTTTCTAACGGGGTTCCTGTGTTACATAAGCAACGACGAATATTATTGAATATTAGAAAGCGAATTATGATTTTCTCGTTAATTTTTTTTACAATTCTGTCTAATGAAGAAAATTTCCTCGATAACTTTTATCGTTTCATTTTCACATCTCGTTTCGCTGATTCGGATAAGGCTCGGTTCTTAGAACAAGTGGTTTTCGATTTACACGACGGGGCACGATGCTTTCCCTCTTCACGCGGAAGACGATTGCGAGTGAGCCCGGCGGGCCTTATCGATAATTACCGTCGCGTTTAATTGGCCTTCGCGGGACCGTTGGCAAACTCAATAAACGCGAAGGTCAATGAGAGGGTACGACACACGAAACTCGTACGGGAGAGAGAAAGAACGTGCGAAATTCCGCTCGCGATGAAAATAATATATATCTCGGAGGGGAATAAATCCTGATTGTCGTAATTGCATTGGAGAGCACCGCGATCGTTATTTTTCCCCTTTCCTCTCGAATTTTTCTCTCTCTCTCTCTCTCCCTCTCTCAGCCGATTCGCTCGCTCGGATAGTGTCGTTGAACCGACGGGATAGACGACTTCGTCTGGAGCGAGAGATCATCGAGGGTTGGTCCCTGCGGTCTCCGCGTTCCTCGCGTTCATAAACATTTATACATCGAACGGTGAGAGATGCCTATGTATTCCTCTTACCAGTCCTATTACAGTCGTATATCTCGAAAACGAAAACATTTTTTACACGAGTGAAATATTCATTTGACGTAAATTAAATACGAGATGATATCATACTTGGAGTTGAATAAACGTTTTTTTCCTAATAATTGAATTCTAATGTCGCGAGTACCTTGTTTATTAAAATTCAGTCGTTTCGTGACGTTACTGTGAGTAAAATTCCACCGCGTTTATTTAAAAATAGAAAAATGAGTCTCTTATGAAAAAATTCAGTTGTATTATACATACAAACGAATTCTTTCAATAAGACACTCGGTTGTGTACAATGTTTGCCTACATTTTTGAAGTAATCAAAGGGTTTAAGATTTCAGAAAACTTTCTCGCAAGTATCCGCGGGACTCGAGTATTGTATGTCTCACTTCAAAAATTTTTAAAAAATTTTGGAATCGGCCGAAGTTGTACATATAGTACCTGGGACCCGCGGTGACTTGCGAGAAAATTTTCTGAAATCTCAAACCCTTTGGTTACTGGTATTTTAACGAGCCCTAGGCAACGATAACAGTCAATAAAGCACACGCCAGGTGATTTTAAATCAAATTTATATTTTTTAATTTAATTTTTTAATTTCAATTTAAAAAATTTCTTTTTTATTTTTTGTTGTTGTTGTTATACAATATAATACAAATAGAGAGTACAATTCTGTACAATTTTTATAAAATGAGAAACTAACATTATACACATAACACCCAGTATACGTTGATTATTGTAGATTATTAATAACTTTCAAACTAATGAAAATATAACAAAATATTTTACAGCACGAATCACAAACAATGTTTCATCAAAAATGACGGGAAGCTTCAGAGACTGTATACGTTTGTATTTGCGGTACGAGACGAGGCCCTCGTTACTGCACTCGAACGAAATAAAGTGGCTAGCGATAAATTTTTTCTCATCGGAATGCCTCACAGCGAACGCGACGTTTTTCTCCTCCCCTGGACGAACTTTGCCGATACTCGCACGGGCAACGTCAGACGCGAGAGCCTCCGCGGCACGAGCTCCGCAATTTATATAGCGACATCAAGTTCAAGAGCATCCCAATTTTATCGTATCGCTCGGGAGATCCAGCTGCCACTCCCTCCCGACTCTGGCTCCGACTATTTTAACATCGACTGTCTTAGAATATAAATTTTACGAGCGGCGTGTGCTTCTGCTCCTGACGCGCGAGGAAAAAAAGCGAAATGTTTACAGACGCGCGATATTAGTCGTAGACGTCTTTGAGTCCGAGTTTACACCGAACAAAATTGCGAATTCTAACATTTTGATCATTTTTGCAGAATCATGGAGTGAATAGCTGCAACGAGTAAGACTGTGCAAAGTTATTGTTCCTAGTTAAAAAAAAAAAAGAGCAAAGTATTTCGCAGCTTTTGTACACTCAGACACCAAGTGATTTTGCATAAAATCGATTTTGGTGTCGATGACACTGAGAATTATACAGGTAGAGAGAGAGAGAGAGAGAGAGAGAGAAATCATGAGATCTCGAGACGAACCATTTGTCGCACGTCACGAAGAGATTTCGTCGAATCCGTTCGCGGGATCGATATTGTCGTTAATGAATGTTCGCAATTTACGAGAACGTACCGAGAGAGAAAGAGAAAGAGAAAGAGAGAACCTTGACTTATCGTGTTCGACTCGGTGGGTCCCCACGCTAACGATATTCATGAATCTGATCTCATGGCTTCGGCAAGGGAGAAAGAGAGAAAGAAAAGAGAGAAAGAGAGGTCTGGCCTTCCTTGTCCGGTACAGTTTCTCGAGTCCGGATGCGTTTTAATACACTTAATCAATTTCCTCGTATCACTGCAAAAATTCCAATAATTCTTCTCTCTCTCTCTCTCTCTCTCTCTCTCTCTCTCCCTTTCCAAGAGTTTTCAGATTGGCCCGAGAATAAAGACACGCCGATTAACATATAAATTACACAAGCACGCGACGATAGAGTTATCATCCGCGAGTCAATAGACGCGAGAGAGAGAGAGAGAGAGAGAGAGAGAGAGGCGGTTTATAAATATTTAAATCGCTCGATCGGACGCGATGATTCACGACTATCGCGGCGATGAAAATTGTTTTTCCAATCGCCGGAGAGTTTTTCGGGTGAACGAGAATGTTCCGAGAATTATCGATGCGAGGCACGAATCGATTATCGCGTATCGCGCATCCGATTCCACCTACCGATAAATGCCCGTGTAATTGTTTTGACGGACACTCGCACAGAGTTTGCCTTGGGTATTTCAAAGAAAAGAAATGCGAAGAGAGAGAGAGCGAGATTTCCGTCACACCTCGTTGATCGAATTAAATCCCAGGGAACGATCGCGATTTTCGTTTTTCCTCTCCGAGCTGATTCGAGCGACGATAAAACGCCGATTCGCTGACGTGTGAGTAACACACACCGGGGTTACGCCGTCGAGTAGATCGAGAGACGTTTACGGCGCGGACGTGTCCGTCCGAGGTGTCAATTTTGAGCGTGTAAACAGCCGGGACATCCGTCCGTCGATGCCGATTGACGCGATCGGCTCGTGCCTCTCCCCCCTCGTAAAAAAAATTGCTTACGTCTCGGCCCATAAAAATGTCTTCACTTTTGCTCTACATAACATTCGCTCTCGGTATCGATACACGGAATGAAATTCGATTTGAGGATACAAATTCGCGGTACTCAACACTGAACGAAAAAAAAAAATATGTTAAATTGAACATGTTAGTAACGTTAATGTTAATGTTAAGCTTTATTTCTCCGAGTCGAGTTTACTCGTGTAATCGTGAGAAAAATACTGATTTAAATTAATTTCAAAATCCGCGATAATTGGAATACTAATTACGTCTCTCTGTGAAATTTGTTTTATCTATGAAAGATGATAAAAATATGTAAACACGACCCGAAGTGTGTCAGGGCTGCTCCGAATTTCTCCGCCGCGTTTACTCCAAATTTCTCGAACATCAGAGATCGTCTGATTGCGATTCCGGATCGGTCTGAGCGCGCGGTAATACTCGCCTCGACTCTCAAGTGGGCGTATTCCTCGCCAATTATCGCGGATGTGGTATAGAGGAAAAAAAATTAATATAACCAACGCACGTGCGTGTGTAGCAACCCTTCTCTCTCGCGCGCACGTGGGAAGACGCAGAGGAACTTCCCAGAAGGATTCGCTGACCTTTCGGCGATTCTACTGTTGGAAAGCAAATTACGTTACGCGTACCGATACGAAAATCAGCCGATTTATAAGCCCGTGCGTGTGTATCGCGTGTTGGAGTTTATCGCGCGTAGGTCGACTGCATCGGGAGTAACATACACGGCTCTCTCGGTGTCGCAACAATCGCGAGACACTCTCTCGCGTGTCACTAGCACGCCAATCACGCTTGACCCCATCGTCAACCCATTTCCTTTTGTCGCTGTTTGCAAGCAATTATCGCGCGCGACGAGGATTCATTTGCCGCGTAATTTCGCTTACTTGGGCATCGAAAAACTCTTAGCCGATTCAGAGATTTCGTCATTCCCGTTCGAGACGAGACCTCGATTACTCTAAAGAGCGAGCAGTAAATAGAGTTGTATGAACTTAGCACCCCGTTTTCGAAAGAATATTTTTTCATACTGCTAGTAAACAGTTGATATCCCTAAATATGGTCGAACAGCTGATCCGGAATATGCCTCTGCATCGTCGCCTTTTTCGTAGAATGTAAACTTTCAATTTAATATTATTTTGAGGTAGGTCAAAATACATCCCACCATGCTCCAAAGGGTTAAGGGCGTTAAATTAAAAAAAAAAAAACTGTTGATAAGTCGAGTCAATTTTTCTCTTCAACAGTGGCAACATGTTGGTTTTATTTTTTGATCTCGAGCCGGTAACTTCAGTTACGGAATCGCTTTGCAAACAAAAGACGGCCGCGAAATTCCGAATACGTTTAAAAAGCAGTCCGCTGATGGCCAGTTGTACGGCGAGAGAGCCGAGATTGCGAGGTTTATGCATAGATAACCCGCAAAGTCAATACGAATCGGGCCTCGTATAATCGAGGTCCCAGCTCGCTTGGGTGGCAAGCGCGCGCAATATAACGCACTCGACCGTAGTTCAAGATCGACCGGGACGTGTAAACTTGGGAACAAGATAGACATGCTAGTACCGATTGCGATAGTTAGAAACGCGATTGAATTTTTTCTAAATATCGATCGAATTATCGTCGATTATTTTACCGTTACGTTTAGCGATTTGCATAGAGACAACGACTGTAAAAAGTGGTCAGGATGATCGCACAACGATCGAAGGATTTAAATCGATACGAGGAAGAAACTCGAATATTTATCATTTTCGAAAATACCGTGCGAAATAAAATACACGATATATCGGCCGAGCAGAGTCATTACGGAGAGATATTGAAATAATCGGATTAATGAAAATATACTTCACGCAATATTTAAATAACTGATCCAAACTCAATAAGCATTTATACACTGAAAATAACATTTTGTTAAATTTACTCAATATTTATATGCATTCGTTCAAATGAATATTTAATTTTCTAGACAATATAATTTTTTGTACATATAAAAATTAAACTAAATTTAATCATAAACAATAATTCATTTTATGGAATTGAATATTCAGTTGAACGTATTCAATTAAATATTGAGTACATCCAACAAAATTTTCTTTCGGTGTGAGTAAAAATCAACTTCTCGAAAGGGAACATAAAACCGTACGAATGTTTCGACTCATAAACCGAACTAGATAAAGCTAGACAAAGCGGCATCGATCACGGCGAAATTGGATACCCGATTAGGTTCGTAGGTACCATTAACGTCGTTACACCTACGTGACGAATTGCAAAGATCGTGCGACTATGCGACAACATTATTCCAGGCTCGTTATCTTATCGTTACGTACGCGATTCACTGCATCGCGGCGCCTATTATAAATTTTCGTCCCGAATAATGTCTGAGCGTTACGCAATCGCGCTTTCGATTGCTCGATTCGTTAAATCGTAAAGGAGCGGTGGTGAAAATCGAAAGGTGGCCGAGGTGGAGGGGGGTGTTGAGAAAAAACACGTGATGTCGCGGAAACGCTGATCGAGCCGGTAATACGAAGCCAGCGCGTGCTACGGCACGCACTTTTGCCGGGATTGCGAACGCCGACGTCGACGATTCGGTTACGTCTTCGCGATATTTTCCGCGAGGCTGCTCTACATATTGTAACGGGTGTCCCGGAAGTAACCAGCTCGTTCCTCCGAATTCACACCGGAGGATGTTCCTCATTTTTCATTCATCAGCGAGGAGAAATTCTTTTCGAGTAATTGATGACAATGATACAATAAGACCGAAGCGAGCTACCTATTGGTTATTTTTGACTTTGGTTGCTCGTTAAAAATGATCGAGACGAGAGATTTATTTTTGAGTTTGAGTTACCCTCGTTGCTTCGTAGGGAAACGAAATTCTTGCCTATTCATCATCTTCAATTGCTGATTGATGATCGAAGTGGGCTTTTTAAAAATGGTCGCAATTCCGGGACACTCGGTAGACTGCTATAGTGCCGATTCTCGTATTTGAATATTCATGCCTTTATCTCCGAATCTCTTATCAGCGCTGGATTGTCTACACTCCTAATTTGATTACGTGCACGCGCCGATCCGTTATATCATTTCGAGTTCGATGGTACCAGAAATGACAATATGTACAAAGAAATTGCACGTGTCGTTGTGACTTCTCAGAAAATCGTTCGAGATAAGTTTCCGATCGACGTTAACCCTTCACAAGAAGTGTTAAATTCCACCCCAACGAAAAAGAATCGCTTCGTGTTATCCCTTTGTGTTCACTTATAATATCAGTAATGGTAATATTATCGCAAATAAAACTCTCTAAACATACAAGCAGACAAATATTTAAACAACGAATCAACGTAGTTTCTCCGATAATCAAAGTAACATTGCTGCTCGTATATTTGAATTCGTGTACATTAATAAATTCGCAGGGCATGTTCACCGGTGAAAAATATTCTGTAATGTTGTAATGTATCTGAAGTTTGTATCGTTGGAGTCCAACGAAAATTCAAAAAAGTTGGTAAAAAATGACCAAGTTGGACAAAAATTGACCAAAAAAAATTTGGTCAAATTTTCGTTGGACTCCGACGATGCAAACTTCAGATACATAATGTTGTACTACTTGTATTTGATACTTTAATATGTAAAATTTTATTTATAATGTATACATCTTTCTGTACAACGACCTAGATGTTTTAGAGCGACATAATTTAAAAAAAGAAAAAAAAAAAATCGCAGGGGTAGGTCCCCGAAACGCGTTAAAATAAATCCAACGAGGCCGTTTATAAATACAGACGTTCCGGAAATTCCGCTATCCTCGTGTGCGGTTTGTCAGGCAATCGTACGACTCTATGTAAACCGCGACGCGACGCGGTTCAGCAATAAATGTAAACAAAGCATCGGAATTCGTTGATCCGACTTCCGAGAAAATATATCACCGTCTCGGCGCTGAACGCAACAGTTCCGATTAATTCTCCCGGCGTACCTTGGATAGTCTGGTACTTTTACCTCTGAATGCGCGTTGCGGTGATTTAGCGCGGCTCGTATCAAAGAAGATCGACGCGATAAATAATCCCTGGCTAACGAATAAGAGAACGCGCGCCGGCTCGTGCAATATAACTATGCAATCGTCGAGGCTATACCGACGACAACTCGCCGAGTTCGTAACGTTGACGTTCGGGCTGAAGGAATAATTACGCCACGGGTGACTGTACGCACAATCAACCGTCGTGCGTACACGAGAACGTTGCAAAACGTTCAACGCGATCCTGATCGACTCTATTTGTTAGATGTTACTTACGAAGAGGGAGAATTTTGTCTGAAAAATTCGTTTGCTCGATAAAATGAATTCAATATAAAGAAATATTGTTTGGAACACTACTCAAAAAGTTAAGAGGTATCATTTTCTGGCTGTATTCCAGCTGAAATGATCAAATTTAATCAAGAAGTGATAATTCTAAAATTTGAACCTTCCTCTTTTAAAATGATCACCTGCTTTCAATTTTTGATAACCATTTGATATTTATTTGAATGTGTGCGAATAATTGAGTAAAATTTATCAATTTCATCAAAATTTTTATTCTCAGTGGAAATTTAGAATATAATAGGTTTTTAAAAAAAGTAATCACAATCTTTCTTCAGGCGGTCACTCTAATGGTGCCCCTTAGAAGACGAGAGGAGATTCATTCTCGCCCTCGATCGTGAGAGAACGAGACTTCTCGAGAAAATCGATAATAAATGACGGTCTGCGTGCGCGAGAATTGCAGTGGAAATGCATTCGAACGAAAACAACCGAATGCAGAGGCTGCGCGTAGTCGAGGAGTGAGTTGTGCGAATAAAGAAGGTGGACGCGCGCAGTGATATTGGAATGGGATGTAGGAGTCGGTGTGGGTGCTTTGGAGCAGCGGCCTTACAAGGACGTCTGGACGTTCTAGCTTTCCCCCCTTGCACTCGGTGCACGCCACGGGCGTGCATTAAACGCATCCGTTCGGGAATCCCGGATTTCGATAAATATAATAATTTTTTTTTATATCTCATTATGAATCCTGATATACTTCCTATTAAAAATGATTGTTTTTGAATTTCGTTTATCGCAATTTATTGAAACTGCTCGTTATTTTTTTATAAATTATTCTATTCAACAAATTTTTATTTTCAGCGCAAAAAGAATTGTAGAACTCGAAATAGAGAGAAAAACAAACTCACCTTCGTTGCTAAAATCCTGATCAATATCCGGCGACTCGTCGGTGTCATTGACCACTTTCCCACGATACTCAATGGCCTCTTTGTCGACGAAATTCGCACTTTTCACTCCGAGCCACAGGACCGTCACGAGCACAACGAGTAGCACGATGGCGACGACGGCGGCCGCGGTGCTCGCGCGGCTCGACCCGCGCGACATTTCTCAACTTTTTTTTCAACCCTGCAATGAGACCGTAGCAGGTCCGATCATCACTACCCGCCCGATCGGACTCGTTTGTGCACTTCCGGGGTGGGTGGAGACTCGCGACGAAAAATCGAATCGTTTAACGAGGGGAGGAGAGGGAAGAAAACCTCAAGGTCCTCGAATCGACTATCTCCGTCTGACGAATCCTGTTTCCTCGCTAGCGAGACCAGACTGCGGTGTACCGAGACAACGAGGGATCGCAGATACGCCCATTAAGGAAGGAGAGTCTCCTCTCTCTCGCTCTCTCTCTCTCCCTCTCGGTCGCTCCTGGCTCGTCCGGTACCACGACCTCGACCCTGAGCACCCGCGCGAAGATTATTACTCCTCGGACGGTGCCGGACTGACCGCTCGCGTAGCGAGTACTCGCGTGCTGCACGACCCCGCGCGACTCGTCATCCTCTAATCGAATTTTCCTCTTCTTCCCTTTTTCGCCGGCTCGCCTCTTCTTCCTTCCTTCGCTCCTCTTCCACACTTCCACTGATCACTCTCTCTCTCTCTTGCTCGCTAGCCGGCCCCCTCTTTTTCTCTCCTCCGTGTCCTGTAATCAATTTCAAGTCATGTAGGCAGGCGAGATTAACGTTCCAATTGCGAAAGGCTCATTCTCGGACGAAGAGGAGGAGAGTAAGGATTTTTCACGGGATCGCGACTAGCCTACGTTCGAAACGATTTATCGCCAATCGATCGGATTAACGCGGCGATATTTTTTATCCCCCATTCGTCGATTCTGGACTAAATTATTCGCCTCGACTTCTGTTACATTCTATTTTCTATTTTTGTGTTTTTCTTCGTGTAGCCTAATGAACCTTTGGTCTTGATAAAAAAAAAAAAAAAAAAAATGATTCGCCTACACTGAAAATAAAAATTTGTCGAATTTGATATTTATTTGCATATGTACATTCGAAGTGTACAACAAAACATTTGTTTTTTGAAAATACAAACAACAAAACGAATAGATTTTCATTTCTATATTTTCAAATAAATAGCTTCAACAAATTTTTATTTTCAGTGTGCAGCCGACTGTAGTGTGAATAGTGTATCACACTCGCTAACTCCGAAATGAACGGTTTTTAATGCGGCACGAACTGAGCAATAAAGCGAGACGTGTGTCGCGAGACCGGACTGCGCCGCGGAAAGTAAATTACAAAGCGCCACTCGATGCAACGGCTACCGACCTCTGCGGTTCAGCGTATAAGGTCTCGGTCGTAGGCCTATTCTCGTCGCGCGAACGAGACGATAGATCGATCGTTAGAATCGAAAGTAACGAATCCTGACGCGCTCGCGTGCACTGAAAAAAAATTCTTTGGAACCAACAAAATGTACCTTGTATTTTTGCAACTGAATTTCGACTTGGATAAAATAATCAACAGATTTCATCTTACAAAATTACGTTTGACAGTAAATGCACATTTTTAGTCAACAAATTTTCTTACGCAACTTCGTCTCAGTTCGATACGCTAAATCATTTTCAATTTATCGAGTTTATTTCCCAGTATTAATGAATATTTCAGCGCCAATCGTAAGGATTATCTATGTACTGGTTACTGGTACCTAACACGCCTCTCATTATAATGAAAAATGGATCGATCTGACAGCATAAATATACAATTTTCACACGTTGTACTGGGAAAACTGAATCGAACTGACATTTCGTTCCCAGCGAGTGTAAATATTTTTGACGCCTCTCGATTATTATTATAATTATACACTCCTAAAAAAAATTAAAAGCCCACTCGTTATTTTCAAATATCAAAATCTCTGCTAAAAATCTCTCCTCTAAAATAATTTTAAAAAGAAATATGCGAGTTTGAAAATATCTGCTTTTTTTGAGGAGTGTAGATTATTGACAAATTTTCCTTATTTTTCCTCTCCCTTTTCATTATTGATCACTCACGCGAAATTATCGAAGCGATAACTGCCCAATTAATTATGCATCATACGAGCGATTAACTATTCCTACGATTCGCACCTGCACAATATCGCATTGTACGAGTAGCCGTGCGCTTATATCCGGTTGATGCTGCACGGAAGATACAGCGAGGAGGAAGAAGGAAAAAAAACGAAAGGAAAATTATTCAGTTGCACTAGCTGGATAATTGCAGAATGAGATTTTTTTCTACTCATTTCGTTAATTAAAATATTATACCGCACATTGTCAGGGTTTAGCATATTTCGAAACGTTTATAAATATTAAAATTTCGTTCGCGTTTATTTCGCGCGTTCGATGTTTGCGCGCGTGTATTTTTTTTTTTCATCTTTGCGCAAGCCGGAGGCACTCGGGGGCACGCAAAAACGCACCTCCCCGCGACAAAAGTCTGCGCGACTCGCGATTATATATATTTGCTCTGGATTTTCTGTCAATGAGCGATAAATAATTATCGTTTCAGCGTTCGCGTTCCGTTACGCGCCGCGCGTTATCGATAACCTCTCGTTTTTCTGAGGAGGAACCGGAGGAAGATACCGCGACGGGAGCGAGAGAAAAGAATTCGGGACGCGTACAGAAAAAAAGAGACACGCACGTTCGCGAAAAAAAAAGAGAAAGAAAAAAAAACGGAACGAACTTCGGCAAATTTACGCAAATCATCACAAACGAGCCTAAAAATAGAAATGTAAATAACGCGCGCGACTCCGTATCTGCGATAATCAAGGTTACGCGTCGTTGCAAAGTTTTCGCTCGCCGAGTGAAATGAAGAAAAAAACGGAGAGAATGAGTTCCGGGCGGAGGGCCCGAAAATCTGTGCGATCGAGGAGAATCTACGGTCGCGCGAAGCCGCACTTGTCTCGACTCCTGCGACTCTAACGTCGAGTAAAATTCTTAACAGAGAGACAACGACGAGTCATTTTTTCATTCAACATTCGAGTACAGAAATTCGCACAGCTCCCTAAAATCCCGAGTTCCATCGATTCCTCGCAAATCTCTTTTGACACTTGACAGATCGTCGTCCCTTCCCCTCGCACTTCTCTCCTCCGGTGTTTAATCCTAAATTTTGCGCGCACGTGTCGAGAACTCACCAGTCGTCGAAAAAAAACCGAACGCCGGCGTCACGTGAGAAACGGAGAACCAAAATCCAGGAAGGACTCACTTTTTTCTCGAAAATTTTAATTTTTTTTTTAAGCGCGGGAAAAATGAAGGAGAAACGCGTTGGACCCGGGCCAGTCCGATGAGGGAGCACGTCCGTTCGACGACGACGACGTGTTCCGGAGACGTAGACGCGCGCGAGAGCAACACCAGACTGCCCCGACGGCTGGACTTGCGTGACTGAGAATGCGAGAGAGCCGTTCGCGCGACGCGAAACACCGAGCGCAGCTACGGCGTTGTGTGTGCGCGCGCGATCGGGGGAGTACGGGGACGCGCACCGAGCGTGTGCCGAGAGCATCCGCGTGTTCTCCAACGCCATGAACCTCCCCCACTATTTGCCCTGCCCCCTCCGGTACCTGCACTCGGCGAAATTTTCGGTCGAGTCTACTTTTTTGCTATTTTCGTTGGTGAAAAAACGGACCAGAAAAAAATAGTTAATTATTATTATTAATTATAATAATAATAAATGATAAACATTTAGTATAGTGTACTATAATATTTTATTATTATTATTTAATAATAATATATTGCAAATACTTGGTAGTTTAGTAGCAGAAAAAAAAAACTTATTAGAAGGATGGGACTCGAACCCACTAGAGGATTTTATTCCAATTTACTTATTAATTCGATTAATTCGCCCATTTCTAATCAATATTCTAAAATCGATCTAGCAAATTTCTCTCAGTGGTGTGCTCTACTTCTAACCCAGCCTCCGAAATTTACTTTGTCAAAATATAATCTATCATGGATATATTCAAAATATTTCGCGAAGGGGGAGGGGGGAGGGTGATACATCGGAGAAGTTCTTATAGTTCTTCATGAAAAAGGTGCAGAAAAATCTTTGCCGTTATTCAGCAATATCATTTATCTTTTCTAAGGGTATTTAAATAATTTACTGGGAAAAACTACGATATTCTAACCAATAACTCATATAAAGCAATACTCTAATAGTAACTATAACCATAACTATAGTTATAGTTATTCCCTTTGGAATCCATTTTGTTTTACGATTGTTACAGTTTTAGAATTTTTCAATGTACGTATTATCTCGTAATTTGATATTTGTGCAGATTTTTAGATGTAGTTGTTTGTGTTTTCGAACGATTAAGAAGTACTGTACTTTCTTTCATGTGGAGACAGAAATATAATTTGATATAATGAACTTTTTTATTCTCGTTGGCCGGGTGTGTACATCCACCTGTGTTTACAACCGACCCGTAATCGCGTTATGAAACAAACTTTTGAATAGAAATACTGAGCACTATTTCATTGCGAATAGTCTCAAGAAATAGATATAAATTTGGTAAAGTTTTCATACATTAAAAATTTTTTGTAGTTTAATGTTAATTGAACTAACCTGTAAACAATATACTCAGGCCGTTTTCGCACTTGACTGTTTTCCATTGCAAATTCCTTTGTTAAATTATATTTCTTATAGTAAACGAAACTTGAATAATGATATTCACACTTAATAGTAAAATATTTCATCTTTTGAAACAGTATAAAACTGGATGCGTTTGATTTGTACCAAGTCTAATTCTCCGATTACCGCGTAATATTAGAGTCATAGACACAGTAACGTTCAGATAAGTGTGTGTATATGACATACTAAAAGCACATGTACCATGTTGAGTATAACCGGAATATAACGCTGTTAAAACGTTTAAACATTCAATAAGTTTTTATAAATAACTTTACAAAATGAGTAATAAAAATAACGAAACCCAAAAAACGTTTATAACATCGTTAATTGTAAGTGACATTGTGATATTTCTTATTTTATATAAAATCTTCATAATGTTAGGTTATGCATCTCGTCATGTCATGAATGAGAACTTGCTGCAAATACAATTCTCATTATCCAATTTGTATTATTGTATGTGTGGAAATAATATTCATCGATTACATGGTTCATTTTTGAGAGACATCAGTTTTTTATTAATAAAAATTTTATAAACTGACTTATCAACTGCATCGTGATGTACTGTTACCAGTTGATTTTTGTATTTTTCAATAGATGGCTCGAATAACTGAATAGCGCGAAATTTGAATATTCTTATTTCTCAAATCTTATCATCTCAAATTTATTGAATCATTTTTTGAATTTTAACTCTCTTAAATTTATTTAATTTTTTTATGTCTATTATCGTTGTTATCGTCGGTAGCAATTTTTATTCGTTTAGATTTGATTTTATTTGTAAAAACTATATCACATAATTATGTTAAATAATTATAGGCAGGCGGTATGGCTGGGACAGTGGTCGATTTAGCACTTTTTCCAGTTGACACGATAAAAACACGTTTACAAAGTCAACACGGGTTCTTGAAATCTGGAGGATTCAGTCACCTTTACAAAGGGATCGTGCCCGTTATAATTGGCTCAGCACCGACAAGTATTTTATTTTGATGTTTCATTTAATTTTAAACTCAACAAAGACATGAAATTTCAGGTGCATTGTTTTTCGTAACTTACGAGGGCCTCAAAGAAATCTCACAACCGTACGTTAAACCGGGCTATCAATCTTTCGCGCATATGACTGCCGCGTCTTTTGGAGAAATGGTAAAGTTCGATTTTCATTTTCCAATTTACAAATATGTACAACAAACTGATGTGGAAGGGCTTACTAATTGAAGGTTGCTTGTCTGATTCGCGTGCCAGTCGAAGTTGCCAAACAGAGGAAGCAGGCACGTTTGGAGGAGACGAAATTAGGTCTTCGATTGTTATATCGAGGATATTGGAGTACAGTACTTCGAGATATGCCGTTCAGTATCATACAGTTTCCATTATGGGAGTATTTCAAGAGTGCTTGGAGTTCGTATAGGAGCAAGGATGTATCGCCCATTGAGAGCGCTGCGTGTGGAGGGATATCAGGTACTGAAACGAGCAACAGGAAATCTGATCAAATTTTGTAATAAATTTTTCAACTTATAGGAGGAATTGCCGCTGCTGCTACCAATCCATTGGATGTGGCAAAAACTAGAATCATGTTAGCTAATCGTTCAACAACTTCACATCATCTTAAAATTTCGAAAATGCTTAAAACTATTTATACTCAGGATGGTTTTAATGGGTAAATGTCTATCAATAATTATCTAGCTATTTATTTTTACAACTTCTATTTTTTTTAGGATGTTTGCCGGCGTAGGACCTCGAGTTTTATGGATTACTCTTGGAGGTTTCATATTCTTTGGTGTATATGAAGAAATGAAAGTTATAACTAAGAAATTAATTTCATCAACTCAATCACAGAATAGCGGTAGTTAACTTTAGTTATTTGTTTATTGTTGTACAATTTATTGATTATGAAAACTCTATCGTTAAAACGATAGCTAGTTTTTTAACTTATTTGTAACTTGTTATAAAATTTGTTGGTTGTAAAAATATAAAAATTATTTATTTTTAAATATAAGTTCAATTACTCTTAACAATAATTATATCGATTCATATTTTATAAAAATATAACAAAAATTTTTTAACTTTTAGTCATATTTATGCATTGATGTTTTAAATGGTAGACGTTTGATACTTTTCAGTCTTATAGTTTTGATTTTAAGCTAACCATTAACTTTTCTAATTTCATAGCTTTCTGTAAATTACCAGTGATTTTCAATTTGCCCATCATAAATGCTGAAGCTGGCTTCAATTTTCCGGAAAACATGGCAAAGAAATTTTTAGAGTCCATTGTTAATGTAGCATCAGCTGGTTGGCTAGGTTCTCCTTTACCAGCTTTTCCACTTCCGTTTTTCAAATCCAAGAACCATGTACCACTTTCATCTCCTATAATTAATTTTTCAGATAATTACATTTATTTTGTAAAATAAAAAAATATTCAAGATAAGAGTAATTTCTATACCTTTAACATTGAATTGAAAAACTGCTCCAGTGCTATTCACTAGTTCTGGACTCAACCTAGCTTTAATATGAGTAAATATTTCTGCAATCTTTCCATTTCCTAAATCATCTTCATTGGAAGATTTGGATTTATTGACTTGTTTTTCAAAATGCGCTTGCAAACTATTGTTTACATGCTCAGCAGGCAAGAAGAAATCAAGCATTAAATTATCTTTATTCGCTAGAAATAATTGGAAATAACATTTAATAATAGTTAATGATTATTCAAACTAAATTTTTACCTGGATTACAAGCATAGTCAGTGAAATCAGTAATGCCTTCTTCTTTTAATATATCTTCATCTATCAAGAATTTGCCACTGACTGATTTACTATCTTTACAAAGTAATGCATAAACAGCATCACCCATTATTTCTGGTTTACGACTGTAGTTACCTGACTCAGGACCAGTCAACATTTCTATTGCTGCAGTATGAATTGCTAGAAATTTCACAATTTTGAATGCGAATTTAGAAAATTTCACAAAGTATTTATCATTGGAGTTTTTTAGTTAATACCTGTCTTTGGCCAAACAGCATTAACTGCAACTCCATCCTCTTTAAATTCTTCTGCCATGCCAAGAACACACATTGACATACCATATTTAGACATAGAATATGCAACATGATTTTTGAACCAAACTGGTTCCATGGAAAGGGGTGGGCTAATATTAACTATATGTGGATTTTTACTTTTTTTTAAGAAGGGTAAACACTCTTTTGACCTAAATTTATTAATTTGTGTTATTTCTTTTGATTCTTAAATTTTGTGAATATGCATCATGTAAACTTACACAAGAAATGTACCACGTGCATTTATGCCATTCATTAAATCGTATCTCTTCATATCTGTTGATAATGTACCAGTCAATGATATAGCACTTGCATTATTGATAAGTATATCAATTCCGCCAAATTTGTCTACTGCGTTCTGTACAGCAGATCTTACTTGATTTTCGTCACGTACATCAACTATGCAAGGTAGAGCTTTACCCCCTGCAGCTTCAACTACAAACAATTAATTTTAAAACCATGTTGAATTTTGATCCTAATTGACTTAAAAATGAAATGATAAAAAATTTTTACTTTCATTAGCCGCTGAGTATATAGTTCCTGGTAATTTTGGATGAGGTTCTGCAGTTTTAGCAGCAATAACAACATTAGCCCCATCCTTAGCTACTTTTAATGCAATACTCTTTCCAATACCTCTTGATGCACCAGTGATGAAGACTGTGCGTCCAGCTAATTTCCTGTTTTGAAAAATTGTAGAATTTCAATTTAAAGTCAATTCTTCATTAATGAAAAAGAATAAATTTTGGTTATAAGTGAATTACAAGAAGCATTAATTGCAACAATATTTATTTTCGCTAACCTATGTAAATTTTTCAAACATCTTTAAAAATTAATTTGCTCACCCAGTATTGATCATTTTATCAGATATGTACCAACTTCGACAAATTGTAATAAAATTAAAATATAATAAAAACTTATTAATGCACGTAACTCTCAAATACACGTTCACCGAAATACTGATTCAGAAAAAGTGACGTGACAGTTCGTTCTACTTTCATTCGGCTCAGACCAGCTACCAACACTTAGTTCAAAAGTACTTGTTCAAAGTTCAAAGTTCGGTCTCGAGTAAACAATTATTACAAGTTAAAAAAAAGGAATAACATGCCTTTATTTTTAAGATATCAACATTCTGATGTTTTTCCTTCAATTATTTAACAGCTTTTTCAATTAAACAAATATACTACTTATGTATAACTCAGTCGATAAGCCAAATCACAATGTTACGAACTACACTACTACTACTACTTTGTAGTATTTACATAATGCACGTACGTCACGTGGACTACCACTCAACTGGCAGTTAGGTTATATTTTTGTAAATAACAATTAGAACAATGTGCGGAATATATTGTCACATAAAAAAGAAGTGTGTTAATTGTTGTGACACAGGAAATAAAAATATTGAGGTATTAAAAACTGACTCTTATCAATTTATCTGTTTTAAATAGTGCTTGTTATTTTAGTGGAATGAATGTAAACAATTAATAGCTGCTCGTGGTCCTGATAAGTTAAATGAAAAATATGAGAATCTCAATGAGAACTGGGACGGTTATTTTGCTGCTAGTGTTTTATGGATGCAAGGGCCCAAATTGGTAGATCAACCTATTATTGACGAACATCAAAATATTTTATCTTGGAATGGTGATATTTTTTCAGGAGATTTAGTATGTTCCATCTTTTTTTATATGTTACAATGAACTATTCAATTGAAATTAATAATTGTTTATTTTTGTAGGATTCTCATGATAAATGTGATACAACAGTATTATTGAATGCACTTAATAATTCATCAGATGTAATATCTGTGTTACAGTCAATACAGGGACCATATAGTTTTTTCTACTATAGAAAAAAAACTAATTTGTTATACTTTGGTAGAGATTTTTTAGGTAGACACAGTTTACTTATAAAAATTAATTCCGAAGAGAAAAATTTTGTATTAACATCTGTTGCTAGCAGAAAAATTGAAAAAATCACAGAGTTACCTGCTATTGGTATCTTTGTTGTTGACTTATCAGAAGACAATTTGAAATTCTCTTGTCATCCTTGGGAAAAACCGAATCAAAGATTCAAAAGTATAATTCAATCACTTGAGACGAATTGGAGTTTGAATATTCATATCAGTCACCCAATATTCACAAGTCGAATAAAAGACTATTCGAATCTCGAACCTGATACAAAGTATCTAAATTATTTGAAAAACATATCTTCTGTTGGAAATCCTGATAGTATAATTCAGCAGTTACTAGAAAATAGTAGTATCAATGAAAGAGTTAACTCATTATCAGAATTTTTACACAATGCTGTGAAAGTAAGAATAAACAAGAAACCAAATTATTGCAGAAATTGTATAAATAATGTTTTAATCAAGGATATTGAAGGTTTTAAATGTTCACATGCTAAAGTAGGGATATTATTCTCAGGTGGCTTAGATTCTGCAATATTAGCTGCTATTGCTCATAAATATATTCCAATAAATGAAAATATAGATCTTATCAATGTTGCTTTTGAGAAATGTAAAAAAGTTTCTCAATCTTATGCAACAAACAAAAAGAATAAAAATTTAGGAATGCAATTGAAAGAACCAAATTATGATGTTCCTGATAGAAAAACTGGCAGACAAACTCTTTCTGAACTTCAAAGAATTTTCGCTGAAAGAAAATGGAATTTTATTGAAGTACAATTTTCTATTTTTTTTAAATTCATTCGTTATCTATTTTTATGTATTAAATTATAACGAAATGAACATTTTAGGTGAATATTACGCAAGCTGAGTTGCAAGAGTATAGATCATCCAGAATTACAAATCTGTTACATCCACTCAGTACAATTTTAGATGAAAGTATTGGTTGTGCATTGTGGTTTGCTAGTCGAGCCCGTGGTGTTCTTACAAATACAAATATAGAATATGAATCACCATGTAGAGTGTTAATTCTTGGCATGGGTGCTGATGAATTATTTGGTGGTTACATGAGACATAGAACAATTTTGAAACGTGAAGGATGGAGTGCGTTGGCTAATGAACTTTTCATTGAATTAGCCAGAATTTCTGAGCGAAATTTAGGACGAGACGATAGAATAGTTTCCGATCACGGGAGGCAGCCTAGGTTTCCATATTTAGATGAAAATGTTGCAGAATATGCTCAACAATTAAAACCATGGGAAAGGTAACATATTTTGTTGTGGTAAATATTATAGAATGAAATTAAAAATTGGTTTTTAATTAGATGTTATCCCACTGATGAGATGCCTGCTGGATTAGGAGATAAATTATTATTAAGATTAGTTGCTAAAAAACTTGGTTTTCAAAGCACTGTCAATTTTCCCAAGCGAGCATTTCAATTTGGATCTCGTATTGCTAATAGTAAAGAAAATGCTAAAGATATTTCTAATAGAATTTGAGAATGAAAAATCTATGTAACTCTGTTTTATTTGAAGAGGCAGTGTTTTACATATAATAGAAAAAAAATAAAAATATAATGTCTATTTTATATACGTATTATATAAAATTTCCTGTAATTGTAGTATGAGGAACTACAATTTTCTTTTTCAAAGATTATTTTCTAATTTTTACATTAAAATTAACTTATATATATTTTAGGAATTTTTATTAACTTGTTTGCTTTTCTTGTATCATGGAGTGCAGAAGAAAAATTGTTTCTATTATATTTTTTTTAACAAATATTTGGAACTTTAAGTTATAAATGTATATACAATATATCAAATATTTGTTTAGAAAAATGGTTTTTTAAATCAGTCATCACTATTTTCCTTCATTGCAAAATAAGCACTCTGAAGTTCTTTAAGATTGCTTTCTAGAGTAGCTACTTCATCAAATTGACACTCTGCCCTGGCTTGTTTTATATACGCTCGTATATTACTCATTTGCTCTATTATTGGTTCCATGGAGGTTGACATCATTTGAGTTGTATTAGATGCCCCCCATCCTTGAGATTGGTGTAACATCATTGGTGACTGTGAATAATATTTCTGTGTTATTCTTGATTTAATATATAAAATATAAAAATGTACCTGTTCTTTTTTTATAGATGATGCACTCTCCAAGCCTCTTGCATCTCTTCTATTTTGTTCTCTTCTCCTTTCTTTATTTTCTTCCTCGAGTTGCCTTTCATAAGCTATCATTGCATCTATTCGTTTTTGTCGTTCTTCTTGTAAAGTTACATATTCTTGTTCTGTAGGTAAAGCTTGAACACTCAATAATTCTTCTCTAATAAATCTCATTGCTGCTAACCGTATTGCTTGATAAAGCTCATGTTCTTCGTCATGTACTGGATTTTCAGTATTGCTCAATTTCAACAGAGAAATTTTCTTACTCATAAGATCTATGTTTTCGCCAAGTTTTGCGATTTTTTCACGCAATTTTTGAGCGTCATCTAAATTGTAAGTAGTTTCACCTTGACTAAAATTATAAAAACAAAAGGGATTTAGTTTTATATCTCATTAATTTAAAACATAATATATTATTTTATATTCAGTAAAAATAAATTTTAATACCTAAGTGAGTCCCACATTTTAATATACATTGCTACATGCTGTGTTGCTTCTTTCATGTAGTTTTGTAACTTTTCGTAAACCTGACATACTATAGGCTTATCATATTGTTTGGCTTTCAATCTTTCTCTTGCCTCTAATAGATTCATACAATGAGTACAAACTCTGAAATGTTGTTCCCCACTGATTGGGTCATTAACTAATGATAAAATACTGTTGAGACTGCTACTAGATGGTGAACGAGCTATTTTTGAAAGACCAATACTTGCTCGTACAATACGTTTTGAAAGAGGTCCATCTGATGTTGGAGAAACAGCAAGATCATCCTGTACAGCAACTGGACTTGTCATTTTGCCTGAGATGAATAAACAGTTTGTTAATTTACAAAATAGAAATTTTCAATATTACAGTTTAGTAAAACTTACGTGCATTTAGTAATGATAAAAAAACTGTACAACTATGACACATGACTGATCCACACAATCTGCAGTGATGTTTTCTTCTAGCTACATGAAAACTTTTTGCACATGAAGGACACAAGTTAACATTTTTCTCATCGATCCATGGTACAATATTACGTTCATGATCTGTTAGATAAAAAATGGTAAATATTATTAATAACATATAGTCAATGAAAATAGATGTTATAATATTTAGAGTTTGAATGATTAACTTTTTCTATCCATTGGGTCTGAAGGAAGATTATTTAACAATTTATCCAACCTTATAAGAAGTTTGTTGGTTTCTGACATATATCGTTCCATTCTCATATTTCTTATTCCTTTGAAATACTGAGTATAAGATTTTATATATCCTGTAATACCATTTATGATTTATTCAAAATATAAAACTTATTCAATATAAGTTTTCTAATTTCCAAGAGAATTACCTATTTCTTGAGGACCCCAGTCAATCTCCGAAAATTTTATTTTATTTTTTGAAACTGCATTCGGAAACGTTTGTACCATATCATCTTGTTTAAGAATTTTCTTTTTGGCTTTGCCAAACAGTTCTGAGAAATAAAATGTTAATTTTTAATTAATCAGAGTACAAAAAAGTATAATAGCAACTACATCATTTTTAGTATAAAATACCTTTTAATGACTTTAAAATTTCTGGATCATCGTTATGAAATTCTTCGAAATGCTTGGTTAATTGGTTTGGTGATTTCAAGTCAGTCATACATATCGGACATATGAATCCTTCTAACACCTCTGTATTATCAGTCATTGTGTAATTAAATTGATCTAAAATATTAATGTCGCTTTACCAAACACTCAACAACGTGAAAACCACCTCAGCGAAATAAACGTAGGCGTTTCTCGGTTATATTGACAGCGATGTCAATTAACAGGTAGCCATTTTGAATTTTATATCAGCTGATATGAACCTTGATTCAGTTGAATTTTGTAGGTTAAGTTATTCAAAACTATAATTCGGAATAATTTTAAATCATTTTATAATTTTTAAAACAATGTTTTAAAATTTTTGTTATATTTTTTAATGTCATTTTCTTGTCAATCTAGTGAGTCATTGTGAATATTCAATTAAATTAGGATAGAGAAGAATAATAGTTGAAATAATATTTTTAGTTAATAAATTGGGGAAAAAAACTAAATTGAAATGGCTAAAATGGAATTGACGTTATTAAGAAGTAAATTTCGAGGCTCAATGCTTGGTGCCTTGATAGGAGACTGTTTAGGAAGTCCTTACGAAAATGATGATACTCTATCATCTGGTGCAAAACTTGTTTTGCAAAAGTCATTAGATAAATTAGAAGGACCAATGTTCGCAGGTAAAACGGTTGAAATTTAATTATTAGATATTGTATAGTTCATTTATGAATGAATCAATTAAATCAAGTTTTAATTTATGTCATTTTTGTTCAATTGTGCAGCACCTGTGATGCAATTTACAGATGATTCTGCTATGACACGTTGTGTTGCTGAATCACTTATTGAGAATAATGATTTTGTGGCTACTGATTTAGCAAAAAAATTTGTGAAATGTTATTACCAAGACCCTGGCCGGGGTTATGGACATGCTGTTGCAACTGTTAGTATTTACGATTAACAATTAAAGAAAATTAATTTATTTTGCAACATACATCATAAATTTATGAAAACATGAATTCATTGTGAAAATTCTATATTTTTTTTAAGGTGTTTCAAAAGTTACGAGGTAATAAATTTGTTGACACAGTAACTCCAGCTGCTGAACAATTTAATGGTAGAGGCTCATGGGGGAATGGGGGTGCTATGAGAGTTTCTCCAGTTTCTTTATTTTGTTATAATAATTATGAAAAATTAATTGATATAGCGAGAAAAACAACTAAATTAACTCATACACATAAATTTGGAGTGGATGGAGCAATTTTACAAGTAAAATTTGTAAAAATATGAGTTACTTTTTTTACTCTTTTTACTTTTTGAAAATGAATTATTTCAGGCTGTAGCAGTATTTCAAAGTCTTTATCTTAATCCTAATGAAGAATTGAATGTTACAAAATTTGTTGATGATCTCATTCAAAAAATGGATAGCATTGAACATGATGAAGAAGGGTAAAACTGAAAAGTTGAAAAATTGATACTGAACATAATTGATCTAATAACATTTTTAACTTTTGAATAGTCTAGGTTTGGTAGAACCACAGCCCTATAAAAAACAGTTAAATTTGGTGAAGAATCTAATTTTAGAAAATGGATCAAGTGATGAAAAAGTGGTAAAGAGCTTAGGAAATGATGTAGAAGCACTGTATTCTGTTCCTACAGCAATATATTGCTTTTTACGTGCTCAAAAACCTATTCCCCACATAGAAACTGACAATGCATTCAGAAGAACTATTCAATATGCAGTGAGTTTCTAATTTTCGTTTAAATTGAAATTTCATACTACATTATTATTATTTTTAAAATAGATTACATTGGGTGGAGATACAGACACTATTGGTAGTATGGCAGGGGCAATAGCTGGTGCATTTCATGGCGATGGAAAAATTAATATCAATTTGTTACAACATTGTGAAGCATCAGAAGATTTTAGAATATTAGGTGATAAACTGGCTGACAGAATAAAAAATGAATAAAATATTCTTTACAAAATAAATGATTAAATGGATTTATAGGTAGATAAATTTCAATGAACTCATATTTTTTTCATAAATTTATATCTTCAAATCGTACATTTTTGCAATATGTTTAATAAGATTACTGCACTATATTCAGAGTTGCGTTACATACCATTTTTAAGATTCTGTTTGTCATATACATCTTATTGAATATTCATAAATCACTTTATGTGAAAGGCACAAATTTTAGGATAACTTTCTAACAAATATATTGATATTCTGAGCTATAGGAACTATATGGATCAAGTATGAATGACTATTAGTGTTATTATGTATATTTACATTCAAATGATGCAGTAATAAATACTAATGCAACAATGGGAAAAGAAGATAAAAAATCATATCCACACTGCTCCTGTTGCTAATCAATTTTCACACCATGTTTTTCAAGTACATGATTTTTGAATGGAAGTTTCTGTGGAAAATAGTCTCTGCACATAGGACATTTGTACACCATTTTTAAGTGGACAAATAATACATGATCCTCGGCTTTGTGGATACAATCGAAACTTTCTCCACACATGCATACAAATCCTTCTCGTACTACAGTCATGTATGTATGTATATCGGGAATCTGAAAATTATGTTACGAGAAAAGAATATTTGAAAAATGAATAAAATTTTTGTAGTAGTTATTTATGGTTGGGTGTATTTCATACTCACAGGCCGCCGGTAGGTTTCAAATAACCTTCTAAATACTTCCTGTGATATGTTCACCATGTTAGGATTTTCTCTTTCACTGATGGGGGGTTTAACATATCCAAAATTCCGCAAGTTCCTCTCTTTGAGTAACTAAAAATAGATGAGATAAATCAATCATGGGAATTGAGTATTCTTTTAAAGGATAATACAGTGGAAGAAGTGAATTGTTTCCCTCATACAACCTTCTGAAAATCACTGTCCATAATAATTTCTAGTCTACAGGTAGAAAACTATGTGTCGTCTGTTGAAAAAATGATATTATTGTAGATCACAGAAGTGTAATCGTAAAATGCTCATAAATAAACTAAAAATTAATTACTCAAAAACTACTGGGAAAATTTAAAAAATTAAAAATATTTTTGGTAGATTTTACTGATGCAAACATTTTTATACCCTAAAAACGTGTTCAATATATAATCATTTTCGACATCTTAAATTTTATTTTCTATGAGAGATGAAGTGATGAATATAACATTAATGTAATTTGAATTGAGAAAAATATTAATTTAGTTTCTATTATTGCTTACGTCACAGAACTCCTTTAGCTCTGATCTAGCTGAGGCTGCCACAGTACCTGGTGCTAACACTGAGCTAGGTTCCGTAAGTAACTGAAAGAATGAATAATGATTTTAACAGTATTCAAATAGCGGAAACTATCCGAAAATAAATTATGAATTTGATTCTAAAAGTTTTGATGAAATTTTCGTCAGCGGAACGTATTCAAATAAAGCGGAGATCTATGCGTAATAAGTCGATATGAGCAAGCGCAGTGCTCATTTATACAGTGAAATTTTCGATTACGGTTTAAGTAGTGAATTATAAGTTATCTTATGAAGAAAGAAGAATTCATATATATTCTTACGTACGAACGATTTTCAAAAACTAAGAGAATAACGACCGCGCAGCACTCCAGCTGCGAAATAATAGACGACACAAGTAACTACAATGTAAC
Organism: Goniozus legneri; assembly: GCA_003055095.1. NCBI lineage: Eukaryota > Metazoa > Arthropoda > Insecta > Hymenoptera > Bethylidae > Goniozus > Goniozus legneri. The sequence goes on from NCVS01000028.1 coordinate 163,231, forward strand.
TACAAAGCGTCCTTTTCAAATAACGCATATAGCGCCCTCGCAGTGTTTGGACGTTACCTGCGCACAATGTAAAATAGTAGCACTTATGCTTACACCACGCATATGGTAATTTATTATATTATAATATGATAAAAAATAATAATAACAATGAAATAATATAAAAAGAATATGAGTATTGAATGATATAATATATTATTACTTACTTGGTAAGGCTCATTACATTTACAGCAATGAGAAGTTCCTGGAGGCAAATCACATTCAGTCTCTGGCTGAAAATGTAAATAATAATCTTAATACAATTTGAAGTATCAAAAATATCAATTTAATTGTTGTTATTGACTTACATTAGAAGATCTGTTAGTTCCACTGGGGCCAGCTACTGCTTGCTGTGTATTTAATTCAGTATTTAAC
>NCVS01000028.1:195499-214565 GCA_003055095.1 Goniozus legneri
CCCCCTCTCTTCCCCACCCCAAGGTTCGATATAGAGACGACGAACTTTCTCGTCCCGCGAGGCTAATGAAATTCTCCCCCTTCCGAGGGAGAACGGCGGGGTATATTCGCGGAACGGAAGACCGACATTGCTCGCGTTATTGCTGTATGATCGAAATCGGTATTACTCCGATTGCTCCTTTTCCCTTTAATTTCCTTGTTTTTTTTTTCTCGCGAGCGAGAATCGCAACTCGCTCTCCTTGATCGTCGTCTAATCCAATTTGGTCCTCGCAGGTGAAAATAATCGTCGAGGATAAGAACGACCACGCGCCGGTTTTCTCCTCCAATGTTTACGAGGGCCGGATAAAAGAGAACAGCCCGAAGAACACGGAGGTTACCTTGACCAATAGAATCGCCGCCACCGACGACGACGAGGGATCCAATCGCGCGTTCGCGTTCAGTCTGCGTGGAGATGGTCATGAAATGTTCGAAATTCATCCTGTCAATGGGTCGGTTACTTTTGTTGGAGATCGAGTTTTGGATCGGGAGGAGAGATCGAGATACGAGCTGCGTGTGCTGGCCGTTGATGGGGGTGAGTTATTTTTCAAATTACATATTGTAAACACATTGAAAATGAAAATTTGTTTAAGCTAATTTAAAGATATAGAAATAATTGTTTGACAAAATTATCAAGTATGGAGAAATATTTGTTCGAACGTATACAAATAACTAACAAACATTAAATATTCAACCATTTAATTAAAAATTATTCAATTCTTTGCACATTGCGATCAACTGCTAAATGAATTTCAGGTGGTCTCGAATCCGAAGCCAAACTGAACATAATCGTCGAAGACGCGAACGACAATTCCCCGAAATTCATTCGTATGATAGTTTTGCCCGACCAAGGTGTCCGGGTGGTTAGCGGGCCGGATAGCTCGGCCATCGACGAAGTATCCAAGGATCGTCGAGTGCCCCTGTCGTTAACGGTTCCCGAGAACGCGACCGTTGGCTCGACGATAGCCCGACTGCTCGCCGAGGATGTCGACGAGGGTCCCAACTCCGTCGTAACTTACCGGCTGGCCGAGGAGACCTCGTCGAGCTCTCGGGCTCGGCGCTACTTCGTCCTGGACTCGCAAACGGGCGAGCTGAGCGTCGGCCAATCGCTGCCGGCGGAGACCGAAGTCCGATTGCTCGCGGTCGCCCGAGACTCCGGGAACCTCGAGGACTCGATAGCGATCGGCGTCCGAGTGATCGATGTGAACGATCACGCGCCCGCCTTCGACAAGTCCTCGTACGCTTTCGACGTTCCCGAAGGGACGCACAAGCGACGTCGCGTGGGCGTCGCGACGGCCGCCGATCTCGACCACGGTGAGAACGCCCGGGTCACCTACGAGCTGACAGGAGAGTCCAGGCAGCAAAATTACACCGAGCAAAGTAAGAATTTCTCTCTGCCTTGGTTCAAATAAATATTTAATTTGCTAGAAAAAATAATTGTTTGTTTGTATGTTTGTATGTTTGTATTGTTTGTATTGTTTGTTTGTTTAATCACATACAATTCTTGTATTTAATCCATCAGTACAAATATACCGGATTGACAATGTAAAGTAAATGATGAATCTACCACCGTCGTTCTTATACAATTGAAACAAGCAAACAATCAACTCCCAAAAGATCATTCTCCCAAATACAATGCCCAAGTAAAATAAGAATGTCTTTCAGCGTACTCTTTCGAGGTGGAGCCATCGAGCGGGCTCATCACCGTGACCGGACTCCTGGACCGCGAAACAAAAATGGTCCACCGATTCCTCGTTTCGGCCACCGACAACGGCCAACCGAGGCTCACCTCGACAGCCGAAGTCGTAGTCAACGTGCTGGACGTGAACGACAACGCTCCCCGATTTTTCGCCTACACAGAGGTCAAAGTTGACTCCGGCAGGGAGTTGCCGGTTTACAAGGCCGCAGTGCGAGAGGACAGTCCTCCGGGTACGAGGGTGGCCCGTGTCTTCGCGAACGACAGCGACTTCGCAGGTAACGGCAACGGATTGGTGCTCTTCGACATCGCCGCGGGTGACGAGGACGCGAGGTACTTCGCCATCGACAGCAAAGAGGGAACCATAATCACCAGCGGGGAGAGCCTCGACTACGAGACCTCGAAGAGCCACAAGCTGACGATCACGGCGAGCGACCTCGGCTCGCCCTCGATGACCTCGACGGCCATCGTGAACGTCGACGTCCTGGACGTCCAGGATGACGAGCCGGTAGACAGCGAAGCGACCTCGAGGAGCATTCCGGCATTCCGCGATAGGTACTACGAGATCGAGGTCGAGGAGAACTCAACGCCGCCGATTCCCATAGTCGACCTTGACCTTGGCGAGGGTCAGAGCACCGATCACGTGCGCTTCAGCGTGGTGGACGACGGGAGCGACTCCCGCGACGTCTTCGGGATAGATCCGAGGAACGGGTCGCTCTATCTCAAGGTCAGCCCCGATCGAGAGGCCAGAGATCGTTACGAGGTGAGGATTCGCGCCGATCGCGTCAAGATCGGCCGGGGAATGGCGGTGATGATTTACCCGGTCACGGGCGAGCGTATCGACGGCCTGGCGGCGAACGAGGCCAGGGTCTTGGTCAAGGTCAGGGACGCCAACGACAACGCGCCGCGATTCAAGTCGACGGGCCGTCCGATTCTCGCGGCCCTGCCGACCACCGCCCATTACGGTTACGAAGTCGTCAAAGTCGAGGTAAGCCCGGCCACATTTTGACTCGACTCTGTTTTTTTTTTTTTTTTTTTTTTTTTCACCGCGTATACACACACAGACACACAGGTTGAAGTGCAGAGGACCGGGAGTGCACACGTACACACTATAACGCATGTACAAAGAGCGAGCCCTCGAGAACTCGACCTTAATTAATCTCCCCCTTTTTCACAGCTCTCACGCGTGTACGCACACACGCCCCAAGGTCTTTCCGCATCGCGAGTCATTCTTTTCTCCGTCTCGCTTGTTCCTACTTTTCTCATCTCGCTTCGTCCCTTTATTTTTCACCCCTTTCCCTCCTCTCTCTCTCTCTCTCTCTCTCTTTTTGATTTCTGTTTGTCTTCCTCTCTCCGTTCTCGCTCGCGCGATCTTTTGTACCGAATCGTCGCAACGGAGGCGCGAACGCTGGATGATCGACTCTCAAAGAGACTTCCGCGTTAGATCTTCGTCCTATCTCTCCTCTTCCATTTTTCCCTCATCTTTTTTCGAACTCGCGCCCTTCCTCTTCGCCCTCGAATTGTAAATTAAACTTTACGTTATTTAGCAGATTATTCATTCAACGATACAGACTACCCCAAACATTTAATCTTTGGAATTATGCACACTCAGAAATTTTTCGGAAAATTAACTATTTTTTTGAGCGAAAAAAATTTGATTTGATTTTACAAACATACACGTGAATTTCATTTCTATTTGATGATTTGTTCGTAAGCGTGTATATGACGTTTAAAATATACTATTACATGTATATAATTTTTAGGAAAATTGACTATTTTTTTTAGCAAAAAAAAAAATAGTAATTTGATTTAATTTTACAAAAATACACGTGAATTTCACTTTCATACTCGATAAAAACGAATTCAACCGATGAAATTGAAACGAGCTACGTTCATAAGCAGTAATATGTAACAATATACGATACGTGTATACAAGGGCTAGAATATACATAACATGTGTGCATATACGTAGACATCGCCCGAGGCGTGGGTGGCTCGAAACAAGGTGCCCTCTCTCTCTCTCTCTTTCTCTTTCTACCAAAACCAAGAATTTCAGCTGCTGCATTCTCGCAAAATTCGCAGCCAAGTTCGCCTGCGGAATCGCGCTCGATGCCCAAAGGGTTGATATTTTCGTTACTTCGGAATCCCCGAAGGATATTTCCGAATTTTCGTGAGCGAGAATCGTTTCATTCTCGATTTCTCTACACGCAGGCGGAGGATCCCGACGAAGGAGCGAACGGGGAGATACGCTACGAGATTCTGGGACGAGCCGAGGACTCGCCGCGCTTCGCGATTGACCCGCGCAGCGGTCAAGTGCGCGCCGTGGCGAGCTTCGACCGCGACTCTGGCAGAGTGTTCGGTTTCGACGTCAAGGCCACCGACAGACGCGGCGCCGAGGACGGCCGTAGCGCCATCGCCAACGTGTTCGTGAGTATACTCCCGCGCGTTTGTTGAAATATACACGCGCGCCCTGCACGTACACATTTGGCGAAACAACGAGGGTATATAAAAAAGGGGCAAATAAGAGGAAAAAGAGAGAAAGAAAAATTCTTAATTACTGGCGTTAAGTCCCGCCAACGACGAGCGCGATAGCGAGTCAATTTCGAGCGAGAGAGAGAGAGAGAGAGAGAGAGAGGCGAGTCGTCCACTCGACTCTCGGCTCCTTCATCACGGCCTTGAACTCTCCCTCTCTCTCTCTCTTCTTTTCGCGCTGGATGCTATTCTATTACTTCCATTCCCTCTCTCTCTCTCTCTCTCTCTTTCGTTGCCTGCTTTTGGTTTTGCACCCGTACGACTCTCTCCGCTTCGGGTTCAAGTGCCGCACTCGCGGATCGTTATTTACCCCCGGCTTCGCGTAAATAAAATCCGATATACAACCCCCCGACTGGTCTCTCTCTCTTCCCCGGTTAAGATTTCCCGTACGGCCTGGACGAGGGGGTGGAATGAAAAGAATAAATTCTTTCCAGGTTTACGTGCTCGACGATCAGAGGCAAGTGGTCATGGTGATGGGGAAGAAACCGACGGACATTGAACCGCAGCTGGAGAATATCACTGTGTGAGTGCTCGTGTAATTTATTCGTTTCCGTGTCGGTGTGTATTTAGTTCACGGTTAAGAGCGTGGAAAAAATATTTCAGAGCGCTGAGAAACGTTACCGGATTGGACGTGCGCGTTAGGAAGCTCGAGCCGCACATCGAGAAGAACCTCATCGACGCCGCCTCGTAAGTACCGTAATTGAATAACAGGGATTACCGCTGAACGGTCGATTAAGCCAAACGCAACCGATCGACGCCCCTCCCCTCGTTAAAACTCACGAAATTCGTCTTACAGCACCGACGTCTACCTCTACGCGATCGATCCTCACTTGAACGTAATGATAGACATGGATGTTCTGCAGAAGTAAGTTTCATCAATTTTTTTCGACCTAAAATTCGTTTGATATTTTCATAAGAACGTTCTAATTTGAAACAATAACAAAATTATTCTTTGAAAAAATGTAAACCAACTATCAATGTAAAATGGGAAGAAAAGAATTTATTGATTATTTTTACAAATTTATTGAATAATATTAAACAATGTGTTCATGAACAATGAGTTATTTTAAAGAAATTTTTTTAGCGTGTTCAATAACAAGAAAATGGCGATTAAACGAGAACTGGACGAGTACCGAGTCATCGAGATCGGCACCGGTTCGCCAAGGCGGAGCAAGGAGAGGTACCTGCTGTCTACGTTGGAAGTGGCAGTGGTGGTGCTGGGATGCGTCGTGTTCGTCGGTGCCTTTGTCACGGCTCTGTGCGTCACCTGCGTAAGACGCAACAAACGGTAATACCGAATGTCACGCATCTGTCTCGCGCTCTCGCAAAGCAGAAATGCCTACGTAATTAAACGTCACTTCGATTTTTACGTCGAGATTTATTCCATCGATTCGAATCTTCATACCGTCGTAGACACAATCGTATAAAAAAAAATTGTCGTATGCATTCGCCTTTCGCGCATCCGGTACTGGAGAAAAATTTCGATTAGAATAAAAGTTTGATTATCTTTTCGCAGACGCAGGAGGAGAGAGAAAGCAATTTTCTCGAACAGCGGACCGGTGGGTTTCGCATTGGCCGATCCGGCGGGCACGCTACAGAAGCCTCAGCTCTTCCCGACGTTCGTCGAGGGCCTCCACTACGATCCCGAGCCGTATTGCACGGAGGCGCCGAGGCGAGCGAGCGTGTGCGATCACGGAGCGAATTGCGCGCGATATAACGCGTACGTGCCACGCATCAATATGCTAATAACGATGACGATATTATTTTTCCCCTTCTGTCTCCTTCGTTCCCGCCACTCGCGTCGCGTGCAACGAAATGACGTGTCAATTCGCGAATTAAAAAAAAAAAAAAGAAAAAAAAAGAGAATCCTGACACTCGCCGCGGAGGCTGGACTCGAAAAAAAAGCTCATTTGCGTACAATTCACCCTTTTTTTTCATCCCCACCTAGTCCCTCGGTCGGTCTCTCTTTCGCTAATTTCCCGGGCCTGGATCCTGTGTGTTGCAGGATGAGCGGCGTGAAGCAATCCGTCCGGACCACGGGCAACGTCAAAGGCCTCGAGGCATCCGCTGCCTCGCTGCATTCCAGCGGTCAGGACTCCGGTATCGTGGCGCGCGGCGCGTCCTGCCACTGCGGCCACTCGTCGAGTCCCTCCAGCGGCGAGAGCAGCAAGTCAGTGTCCCATCCGTCTTTCGTAAAACTCGATTTTAGCTCTAACCCCGCCTCCGCTCTCGGCCAGCGAGTCTCGCTTGTTAGTACAAGAAGGAGGTGAACAAACGAATTTTGCTTCTTTAACCGTCTCGAGCTTGAAGGAAATAATCTCGGAGAAAATTTCGGAGACGTCCTTTCGCGAGTGTACGAATTGCGCTAGACAAACAATTTTCGGACAGTTTCGATATTAAATTTTGTATAGAATTAAAGTTTCTTTGAGGAGACTGCAATAAATTTTTGTAGAATGTACTGTTATTTGTACATAAATATTTAATTTACTAGACAAAATAATCGTTCGTACAAACTAATATTTAATTATCAAATTAAATATTTATTTAAAAACAAATTTTTTTGGTAGTAAAATTATTATTTTATTAAAAAATTAAGAGGACATTTATCATTCTTGAATAGCTGGAAAAATGAAAATTTAATATTCTCGTTTTGTGTTTTAGTGGTTACGAGGATTCGCTGAAATCATTGCACAGGCGCGAGCGTGGCAGCGAAGTGGCACGCGTCAATCAAGACGCCGCCAGCATCGTAGGCAGACGCATGAACGGCGCACTCAACGCCCAACGACGCCAGCAGCGTTACCACTCGTTCTCGAATCTCGAGTCCATCTACGGGCAAGAGATGACCTTGCAGAGGTGCTGCACCGACAAGAGGCGCAAGAACGATCCTCGTCAGCATCGCAGGTCTCACTCAGAAGCCGAGAACAACATTACGGAAACAGTTATACACGAGCACCCAGGTTGTTAAAGACTTTCAATTAAATCTAAAAATTTTGACAGTTGATCTTTTTCACTCGAATGAATTTCAATTTTATATTACACAATTTTTGGCAACAATTTTGCATAACAAAAACTGTTACACACGAGTTATTAAAGACTTTCAATGGGACTTAAAAATTATGACAGTTGAGGAGGCTGAATTTCACTTTTACTTTACAAAATTTTAGTAGTCAGAAATACACATTCCTTAAATTTGGTCTAGTGTTAGTGCATACGCTTCTTGGATTTAATACTCTAAGATATTCGGTTCGGATAGATATTTAACGAATATCCATCCTAATTAGTAGGATAGCTAACCTTCGAACGTCAGTATAAATGTAATTAAAACTTTGAAATGATGTACGGGTTAAATGGGATCCGAGTGTCAAAAATCTGTTGAAAGAAGTTACGCGGCTTACAACTTTCCCGCGAAATTACAACGGGGTCGACCATTTCGAAATTACACTCTGATTTTTTCTCTCTCACTCTCTCTCTCTCTCTCTAGTTTTTGCAAAATTTTAATTGCTTAATTTTTATCTCGCAGGCGTCGTGAGAGCAACCCACATGCTGTATTAGATCTCGAGCGTGGAGGAGTGAAGATAATAGGGAGGGTGGGTCCCGGAAGATGAAGAGGGGGGATGAAGTCTCTTCTTGTCGTCGTTTGGCGTCGTTGCATTAACGACGTCCAGCAGGCAGCCAGCAGCGCGTCGCGACGCCCACGCGACGGCTCTCTCGCGTAACGACACTTTCTTGCTCTCTCTCTTCCTCTCGCTCGCTCGGCCTCGTTAATCAGGGACGAAACGTTAATTCGCTTTGAGGGACCGCGCGATGTAAATTACACGCCGAGAGAGAGAGAGAGAGAGAGAGAGAGAGAGCAGGAGGGTGAGTGGTCGTAAAAACAACAATTACGCAATTGCGCTCATGATTCGAGTTGAGAACTCGAGAAACAAAAATATGGAGAAACTAACTCGGTATGTGTGTGTGTGTGTCTTGTGGAGTCTCGAGCACTCGAGAGGCGTGTCATTTTTTACGTTGCCAAAGCAATACTCCTCTCGTTTACTTCGTGCGTTCGTCCACAGCTTCCCTCCACTGTACATATCATGCAACAATATTTAAATACATAGACCAACTTATTTAACCCCTGAAAAGTGTCATTGGAGCAAAGTCATTCCATCGTTATCTCAAATTTATTTATTGATAAAAGATTCTCGATGTAACAAAAATGCGAAATCTCGCCTCGAGATACTTTTCGAGGGTTACTCTATAGTTTAAGAAAAATTGTACAATAATTGTAACTTTTAATTTATGTAATATTTGTGAAAAAAAAAAAACTACGTATGGTGCTCATTTTCTATGCGAAGCGAATCCTGAGTTTTAAATTAATTCGAACGCGACATTCACGGTTTTCCAATCCCCACGGTATCAGCCAGTTTCACCTTTCCCCTTCGCGGAATCGGCTCACGATTCGCATACACGCGGACCCGGCCTGCGGAACCCTGAGAATGTCTCGGTCGCTCGCTCGCTCGCGCGAAATCAAATCAGCGTAGGTGTTTTAATTACGCGTAGACGCGAATATGCGGGGATTCCGTTGTGCCCTCGCACATCATAAGTGACGGCGTCGAGTCAAACCGGTATCGTCGCGCAAATTAAACCGCGTTGAGTACGCCTATTGAACGGCGAATACATATACGCCTGTCGCTATACAGCGAAAAAATTGACAGCTTTTTTCGGTAAAAAAAGTAATTTTTAATGAATTTTCGGGAACTAGAAGCGGCGGACTGTAATTTATTCCATTTCCGCGGTTAGTGAATTCGCTTAGTTAAGAGAAGGACGATACGATAGCTATTATGAGAGGAATAGGCACCAGATGTGAAACGAATATCTGGTGTTCGGTGAATTGCTCCGAAATTATCAATTTATTCCCTCCAATGTCAAATTCGCTAATTCAATCATCAGTGTATAACAAGTTATTGATTTTACTACTGATTGTGAGAGTATTTCAATGAACGATTGATTTTCTAAGCGGAAGGGAGAGAAATTGGAAGGAGGGAAATACACGCAGCAGGAGTCGACGAAGTATTTGATCGAGTTCGGCGAATTTTTCGATTCGATAAACGTTGCGCCAGTAATGCCAATAACTCGAATAACTTATTTAAATATTTAATAACCAAATTTGCCGATTTATTAATTCGCGATTGAATATTCAGCCGGACAGAATGGTTCTCGCTTTCGGGACGCGCGATACGTGGAAAAAAAAAAACTGTCTCGTAACGGGGAAACTCTGACTTGGGAGCGTTCGACTTTTCATTTTTTCTCATTCTCTCTCTCGCTTCTTCCCGCCCTTGCCGCTCTCCTTCGCGAGGGGTGAATTGCGACGAAGAAAATCGTAAATCACTTTTGAAGGACGACACAGTTCCGACTCGGCACCCACCGCCTACGTTCGGTACCTACTTTCAAACACACACCCACACACACGTATATACGCGCCCTCGCGAATATCGTCCTCCTGACGCGAGTTTGATGGTCGGCCGATTTATTAAAAAACGCGCGATCGTCTCGCGGATCTTCTGCCGTTCCTCGTCGAAGGTTTTTCCCAAGGCAACACACCCGTTATATTAATACGCGAACTGAGAATTAATATGGAGGGTTGGCAGGGTGGGTTGGTTACATTCGACTACGCGATTTATCGAAATCTCGCGCTCGTATGCACGCGTGTATGCATAATATTGAAAAGCTGCGAGAAGACGGATAGGGGCGATTTCGATAATGGAGCTCGGATGCCGATTTGCGCTCGTTTCGTGACCTTCAGCCAGCACCGATTCAGCACCGTTTCTTTTATTTCTCTCTCTCTCTCTCTCTCTCTCTCTCTCTCTCTCTCTCTCTTTTTTTAACGATCTCGAGGCCGAGCTTAATCCGAGCAGCCGAGCGCGATCGAGAAACGCTTTAGAGAGCGTTTCCGGGCGCGAGAGGGGCAGAGGGGGTGGGTTTGTCGCGCCGGTACACTTCACCCCCCCATCTTCTTTCTCTCGGGTCCAAAACAGGGCGTCATAATGCCACCCGGCTAACGCGATCAATCTGCCGCGGAATAACGATTTTCCGATACGCATACCTCGCGTGTATCGTCGTTCGAAATTGATACACGGAAAAATTCGTCGACGCGACGGGGGTGGTGGGGGAGGTTCGGAATTTTCCGATGGTCGAAATTTCACGCGATTTGAATTTTCAGCGACGGGAGCAAGGTCTCTCCTCCCGGCGCGCTCCAAGGCCGGGGACGGACGAAATTGGGCCGTCGGTGGAAAGAGAGCGAGGCGAAGGCGTGAAAATTTTCGGGCTGCACCCCTTAGAACCATCCCCCGAGAGAGGCTCGCGGTTAATAGCGCGGCCCGGGAGAATGAATTNNGACCCTGACTCTCGGCACGGGCGCGAAAAGGGAGAGGGCGTTGTGTACACACACGTACGCGCGGAGGATCGAGCGGAGAGTCGTTCGGGCGTTATTGAAACTAGACGCATCGGACGCGCGAGAGGGCCGGACGCGTGCCCTCGCTCCCGTCGAGGATTAAGTAGCCGATATTTCAACCCCTCCGGCTTCCCTCGCCTATCTCGCTCTCTCCACGCGAGCCGCTCGAACAACGCGCACCTCCCCCTGAGGACGAGCAACCCTCCCACACGTTGCACTCGACGAGAGGCCGACAAGAAACTCGGGTGGGAGGAGGGGCCGAAGGTCACGCGCGACCCTGACTCAGCCGAGGACCCCCTCGCCACCTGTCGATTCTTCCGTTCGACCTGGATCTCGAACCAGTTGACTAATCGAGGGAGAAAGCTGCCTTCGGCGCGCTCGTCTCCGCGATGGGAAATCCTTGGGGTCGATAATTGATCCGATATCTCTTTTGCGAAGCTGGTACACTCGGAGAGAAGTGTTGAATGTTGGTCATCGTGCAGGGAACTGCACGATGATCGTCATTTATTTAGCGAACAGAAAATTGTTTTCAAAAGAGGTTTTTTGTAAATCTTTTAATCTAGAAAACACTCCTAACTCCTTAATTTATTTCGTGAAAGCATCATGCAAAGAAGGGTTGAATCGTATACTGTTAGTAGTAAGTGGAATAAAAAGGTGAGTGAAAAGTGATTTAACAATTATTTCGTCAGGCTGAACGACATTTTATAGAACTGACAAAATATACTCTTACATATTTAATTCCGTATTACAAAAACTGTAAAACAATCGGTAAATGAGAGCTTCAACTTAGATTTACCAATATCTTGATTAATATCGCCGGACCAGAATCTCCAGCATTTCTCGATCTCCACCTTGCACAGTATTGTCTCTAATTCGTGTATTCAGAACTGCTGGTATTTAATAAAAAGAAGTACAAGGATGGTTTACGCGAAGAGTGAGAGAGGGAGAGGGTCGTACGTGAGGAGGGAAGGAACGAACAGGGAATTCGTGTCAGAGCAGAAGTTTTCGTGGATCGGGACTGCCTCATCCCCTGACCTTGATATCTCTCTCTCTCTCTCTCTCTCTCTCTCTCTCTCTCTCTCTCTCTGCTCACGGTCGGACGGACAGCCGCGATTAAAAGACGATTAGTTTTGAAAGAAGAGAAAAAAAGAGCGGGTCCTCTCGTCGAGGAGGATTTTCCCTCCTTTTTTTTCTGATTTTTTATCGAGCGAAAATTGGAAGGAGCAGCAGCGGTTTGACGACCAGCGGGAGTCTAAAAAAATTACTCGCAGAATTCCTGAATACCTATCCATCTCTCATTCTCGCCCGACGTGAGAGTGAGAGAGAGGGAGAGAGTAGGGCGCAGTTTTCGCCAAGAGGGATCAAAGAATCGGACGTTCTATACTCCGGCTTGATTTTTTCAAGGTCACCCCCGACCCCCTCGCGATGAAGATTAAATCACGACGAGGAGAATGCGGGCGGGTGAAATTCGCGAGGAATTCCGCTCTCGTCGTGCGACTGTGCGGGAAACTCCCACCGCGAGGGGAGGGGGAGGGTGAAAAAAAAAAAAAGAGAAATAATCGTGAGCTTTGATGAATTTTCTCTCGACCTCCCTCAGGGCTGATTAATGCGAGAACTCGAATCGCGATAGCGTGTAACAAATCGGAACCTCGCGCCGGGAGGAGTCGAAAGGGTACGTCGGAGTGTTCCGAATCCTAGTAGATTGTCTGGCTCACGCGGAACTTTTTAGTTCGAGTTTTCAGCCCGCGATTTCGCCACCCGCGCGAGCCTCGATCGATATCAATTTATCCTCTCTCTCTCTCTCTCGCTCTCCTCGACAAGAAAAGGTGAAAAAAAAAACAATTTCCGATTGAGAGGAAGGAAAAAAATATGATTAGATCCCGTAAATCGAGAGTACACGGTAAGGATGCGTGGTCGTAACTATCGAGCGGGATTCCGTGGACGGTTTCGCGTGTAATGGGTTGTCCGCGTGCAGGGGCCACCGCCGCGAAACGATCCTCGTCGTGTGCGGACCCCGGGAGGGGAAATGGCGCGCGAGTTAACGAGATCGGGCGCGTCGGTTACGAGGCGGTAGGTGAAATGCAGGCGAGATATACAGTTTGAGAGGATGGAGAGAGAGAGAGAGAGAGAGAGGACGGAATAGAATCCAGCCAAGAAAATCGAGCGTTTTTCGCTATTTACTCTCGTTTTTTTTCTGTCCTCTCTCTCTCTCTCTCTCTCGTTCCCGACTCGTTTGAGAGTGAAGTATAGTTTGTTTAATTGATTTCGTGTGTAAACAGCGACCTTGGACGTCTACCAAATGGCGGGAATCGAATGAGGTGAGGAGAGCGAGCGAGAGAGAAAAAAAAGAGCGCGGAGTAGGTGGAGGAAACAATACCGAAACGATTGATCACGCTCGGCGTAATAATTTGGCGACACACCGGATTGATTTTCTCTCTCTTTATCTCGCTTTTTCTCCCGTTCGCGCACGCGTCGATAATAATTTGCCAGTGGAACAACAGACCCGCGGCCCGGCGAGGAGGGGGTGGGTGGTGGATATCGCGGCCCGTTACGCGGATATACGCGACAGGAATTCACGACGAGTGCCGTAACGATAAATCGACCACCTAGCTTGGCGCAACTGGAAATTTATGTTCCAATATAAGAATCGAGCGCGACTATCGATTCACTCTCTCTCTCGCTCGCTCCCTCGCGAATTACCCTCCCGGCTCTCCATCTCGCTCCCGCTATACTCGCTCTAACCCCCGACACGGCCAATGCACCTCTAGCCGTTCGCGTCTCACTTTATATCGCACGCGCGCGCGGCCCCTGTACTATTCTCGTCTCGATTTTATTTTTTCCCCTCTATCAGGGTAAAGTGGAATAAAAAAAGCCAGCCAAGTAGTACGAGCGAGTGAAAGAAAAGTGAGTCGTTCGTATTTTCGAAAAAAAAAAAAACAAAAAAAGAAGAGAGAATCCGCTTTATTAGATCGGCAAACAACGAGCTATCAGGCCTGTCGAATGAATGGCTCTGCGTTTAATCGCAAAAATGCGATGCTCAAACAAACGTACCGGTGTTGTTTACGCAATTGCGAGAGCGATATGTGTTGTATCGGCGCACTTACACAGCCCCGTATTCGAGATTGCGAGTTCGGCGCTGATCGGGGAGCTCTTTGTTTCTTGTTTTTTTCTCTACCCGATCGCGCTTTTTATCATCATCCTTCCCGTTATTTATATATTTCCGTTGCGCTTATATTTAATATTCGATAACAGCCCGTATCTCGGTAACAAGCATCGAAAAATTTACCGATCCAATAGAATCTCACGCGGCAAAACATCGAGCGGAAAATTCACCCGCGAGCCCGTCCTTGGCTAGGAAAATCGAAACTCGAGCGGCGCGCCGTCTAGGCCTAGTCCCCCGGAATCGTCGATTCCCTTTAAGGAGGTGGAAGAAAAATATACACGCGTTTAACGAATTCGAGAAAAGCCTCGTGCAGGCGTGAGAGGGAGAGAGGAGTCCCTCTCGAGTATCGAGCGCCGTTGAATTTCTACCCTCCGCGGATTATGCGAATACACCCTTTTCCTCAATTTTTCCTACTTTTCGGTTAAAGAGCCACGAAAGAGAGAGAGAGAGAGAGAGAGAGAGAGGGGGGGGAGAGAGGTAGAGAAACAGAGGGAGTCGGAACTTATGCAAAATGACTCGCGAATTTGTCGCGAGTTCATAACGAAGACGGTTCCGACAGGTTGAGGTGGTGGGAGGGGGCAGGGAGGGGGGTGAAAATCGGGAAGCGGCATCTCCGGGTCCCCCCCCCACCACCACCACCACTCCCTCCCTCTTCCCGCGCGAGTATTCTACGTTCGGGCGATGGAGGAGGGGGCAGGGGGAGGGGGGCAGCCGGAGTAGTGTGTATATTCGCATGCGGTGCATGTGCCGTTCGGGGCGCGCGCGGCATCGCGCGCGTCTGCGCACTTTGGGGTCTCTCTCTCTCTCTCTCTCTCTCTCACCACCGCGCGCGTAACACTCTCGCGGCGGACAGCTCGCCGCTTTAACGGGTGCATCTCTCGCGGCAGTTGGCGGTCGTCCACTAGAGCAGAGCGGCTCTCTCCTCTCGATCTCACCTGAAAAAAAAAACACACACACACACACACACACACTGCGACCAAAAAATAAAAAAGAAAAAAAAGGCGAGAGGATTAACGGTGCGTTACGGGCAGAAAAAATTCCTGGATGTCGCGGGCAAGTGTCGGGACGTGCGAGATCGATCGGCGCGCGAGATTCTCGATCC
Organism: Goniozus legneri; assembly: GCA_003055095.1. Classification (NCBI taxonomy): domain Eukaryota; kingdom Metazoa; phylum Arthropoda; class Insecta; order Hymenoptera; family Bethylidae; genus Goniozus; species Goniozus legneri. The sequence goes on from NCVS01000028.1 coordinate 210,461, forward strand.
GGGAGTCGAGCTCGGGATAGAAGGGGGTCTCAGCCGACGGGGGGTACGGGGGGAGGGGGCAAAGTTTACGGGAAGGTAAGCGCAAGGAGTCGAGAGCCCTCGAGGAAGAGGTCGATGGTGGATACGTCCTTGGCGAGGTCAGAGATGCTACAGCCACCCTCGCCCCTGCTGGAGATGGCGTCCCTGAGACTGCCGGACTCCGAGGAGTTCGACGTGGACGCGAGACGACGTATGGCCGGCGTCGACCCGGCCTCCTCGACGGCGGTAACCGCGGCCGTGCCGGCGAGCGTACGCCACGAGTTCGGCGATTACGTGAACGGGCTGCTCGCGGAGGCCGTCACGGGCAACCCGAGGCCCATCGTCGACGACCTGGCGAACGTGTTCAACGCGAGCGTCGGCAACTTCAGCCTCGAGCAGCCACCGGATCGTTTGTACAGGCACAGTGTCGCGATGTCCGCCGTTTACTGCGTGGCTTACATCCTCGTATTCGTGGTGGGCCTGATCGGCAATAGCTTCGTGATAGCCGTGGTTTATCGCTCGCCGCGCATGAGGACCGTAACGAATTTCTTCATCGTCAACCTCGCGGTGGCCGACGTCCTCGTCATCGTCTTCTGCCTCCCGGCGACGCTCATGAGCAACATCTTCGTCCGTGAGTATCTCCAACTTTCTTATCTTCTTTCTCTCCCCGCGACTCTCCTCCACTCGCGAATTTCCCGGAGTTACCTTCGATCGCCGTGTCCTCTCTTGTCTTCTCGACCGTTTTATCGCGTTTTCCACTCCCCCCGTTTCTTCCGAAACTTTTTATTCATCCACGCGTATCAGTCTCCTTCCCGCGAGTCGCTAAATCATAATTCCTTTCTCCGTGTCCCCTTCGATTTTCCTCGGCTTTGTTATTTCTTGTTCCTCGCTCTCGGTTTTTGTCCCCGAGCCTCTCTGTCGCTCCCGAGTCTCTTTCTCCTTCGGAGAATTTTGCGGAATAATCTTCCTCCCACTCGGCCGTCTCTCTTTTCTCCTTCTTCCTTCCGCATCACGAGGTCGGCACGCGAGACCGATTACACGCTCGTAACGTATGCAAATGCCGCTCTATTGTGCGGCACCTGTATGCGAGCCGCGAGTTCTCTGTCTCGCTTCCCTCCTCCCTCCCTCTCTCTCTCTCTCTCTCTCTCTCTCTCTAGCTTCGGACGAACGATTTGCGCGTGAAAAGCCCCCGGAGGAGGTGCGAGTGCGAGAGATAGAGAGGAACGATGAGTCGCCGCTCGTGCGGCATGAACGACCAGCGTCGAATCCCATTTCGCGTTAAAGTGACCTTGAGAGCTGGATCGTAAACACCAACGTAGTGCAGAAAAGAGAGGGATGGGTGATGAAAACTCGCGGTCCATTTACCATCGATATTCGTCTTTCGAAAACTCCCGGAATCGATTTCCGCGGGTCCATACACCATAAAGAGGTTATTTCGGTATCGCGGGGGAAATTCTCGCCACCGGAAAATGGTTTTGCGCGAGAGCGAGGGAACTCGTCGATATCCAGCCGGAATCATTCGAATTAACGGTTGTTGCGATAATTTTTTGCCAAAAAAAAAAAAAAACAATTTTGTACGAAAAGATAGTTGAATGTTACTGTGTTAGGTAGTTAGGGTTACGAGGTTGTTACAATAATTTTTTGTAGGAAAATCTATTCTCACGCTAATAAAAACACTTAGGAATATTTTGTTAGTGTGTTACGTAGTTAAGGTTACAAGGCTGTTGCAATAATTCTAGAAATTTGTAGATAAAAATGGTTCGCTCGAAGGGATTAAATTTGTTGAATGTTAATCGAAACACTCAGGAATATTTTGTTAGAGATTATGAGTTTTTTTTATCGTTTGTTTAAGGTCACTTCGACATGTGTGGTCATTGGTGACCACTACAACAACTGTACCTCGATTAAAAATGTTAAAATTTATTCGATAAAGTGATTTTTGAAATTTCAATGATTTTCAATCATAGCCTTTTAAAATAATTAGTGTCTCCTCGATTTTTAGGAGTATTAAATATTCAAAAATTATTAAACGACTAAATATTAAATATTCAATGCAACATAAGAATCCAAAGATAGACCTCAACCCGGCCATGTTGTTCACAATGGTGCGTGGAAGGGACACCCTGATAACAGCCCTGTACATCTCGTCAAGATGTGCCGGATCACGAGTTTATATCGATAAGCAGAATTTTATGAGCAGCCCTGCGCGAACAGACTACACCCAGCCTCTAACGCCAATCGCTACTTTGCAAGACGTACCCCCTTCGGGCACTTCCGAAGATCGTGAAAACGCAAAACTCTCTCCCGGCTACTCGGTCGAATTCTTTTTTTTTGCGCTCTCCTCTTTTACGATACGACGAGGGCGATTATCGTCGGACGGGGTACGCGCGTGTTGATTATCAAGGTCGTCGATGCCGATTCTCACCCCCCCTCGGGCCTCCCTATATCAACTCCTTTCACGCGCTCGCGTTTCATCGTAAAGGGGGCCCGTGAGTATCGCGTAAAACTCATTTTTACGGTCCAATCCGTATCTTTTTTTTTCCTTTTTCACTCTCTCACGGCCCGACTGTATCTCGAGCTCTATCTCACCATCTCTCGCGCGTATTCCCAACCACGCCTTTTTATCGCACCGTTACCGACCATAGGCGACTATTAGGCTTCGCGAGATCTCGTCGGATTTGTAAGGATCAGTCTGTCTTCCCCCCCCCCCTCCTCCTCCAGTATTTCCTCTCGGCTTTAACCATCTTCATCGGCGCTTTGCGAACAACTCGACGACAAAGTTTAACCGTCTCATCGGGGCACAATGCACACGTACTCTCTCCTCTTCATCACTTTCCCACCGTGTATTTATACTGGCTTGTATTTTTTACCTTTTATCTCGCCCTGCTCACCCTTTCCCCTCCCTCCTGTCCTCTCTAGTTCGCTCTTTCGATCTCCTCTCTCCTCGCGATTTATTTAGAACGTCTCGCTCTGCTATCTGGGGCGGAATTCGCGATATACATCGAACCGTCGACGAGTCGTCAAGGTCGACTCGAGATTAAAGAGACGAACCCAATTCTTGTTCTATCTTCGATTTTTTTTTCATCCTCTCTCTCTTTCTCATCTATCCTTCTCTTTATTTTTATCCAGACAAACGTCTTTCTTCTTGCTACCGGACGCGAAAATTGAAAATTAAGGTCTCCGTTTGCGTCTGCTGTTTTGTCAGGACGCTTCACTGGAATTTCGACTCGCGATAAAAAATTTCCTCCGTAATACCGTTTCCTGTATCGCTCTCTATTACGCTCGCATGCATAAACGTTCATTGGTCTCGTTCGATGAATTCTCGAAAGTGATATTACCGTGCTCGGAGTGAATTTTTTTTTTGCATACAGCCTTGGGAGCCAATCATCCATATTCTTACAAACTTCCACGTAGCATAATACTCGACATGTATTCCTGCGCAGAGAATGAAAATTTGTTGCTAATATTTGCGTACGTTCAAATAAATACCGGGTCGAGCCAAATCTTGTTTGCACTTTTGTAGATAAACATTTTATTCTCCGCCGATATGTAAAAGAACGAATACAGTTCGCCCTCCGAAATTAATTCGAGTGCGATAGCGGTTTCAATTTTTACCTCTTCCACCAACGCGTTATCGAGTGTCTCTCCGTGAGTCGAATAGAGAATGCGAGCATTCGCCTCTCTCCAACGTGACCGGGTCCTTCGGTGTATCGAGAAAGAGAGAGAGAGAGAGAGAGAGCGAAGAAAAAAGAAAAATAATTGTCGATATCTTGGATGGTCGATTGAGGCTTGATAGGCCTCTTTTTCCCTCTCTCTCTCTCTCCTCCCTCTCACTTGGCTACGGGTGAGCGTTTATAGGTTCCGATTTATCGAGTTCGTTTCTCGTCTGACCCTATCCAACTCTTCTCTCCCACTCGCTCGCGTTATCTCGCTCGTCCCAAAACGGTTCAAGGTCGTTCGAACAACTGTGCTCGATTAATTCGAGCGAAGGAAACGTTACCGCTGGTGTTTCTTATCGAGCGATTTCTTTTTTTCGCGATCCCCGCGTCTCGTCTATGCGTCGCGCACAATTATACCGCGGAGTGGG
>NCVS01000028.1:222896-233419 GCA_003055095.1 Goniozus legneri
ATACGCGAGCGTTACCTAGCTCGCGGGGGAAAATGTCATTGGCGAGCGCGAAACGCGAGCATCGCATACCTGACCCAAACCGGGGTGCGGAGCCACATAACCTGTATTCGTGTCAAGGCGAGAGACAGCGGGGGCCAACACTCTCGGCTGACCTACATCGGCCGATCGTGTGCTCGCTCACCTAAGCCGCCCCTCCGCGCCGAACCCAACTCCCCCTCCCTTCGCCCTTCATCCAGTTTTCAACCTCCGAGACTCGCGACCCGCGAGCGACCCGCGAGTCACCCCCTCCCACCCCACCCTCTCTCGCCCTTCCGAACGCAACGGTGCGCAAACCCATAATGCACATCGGGAAAGTGGCTACGAGAAATTTTTTAACGCCGTCGAGTCAAGGACGCGATGACGGCCCACCCCGTCGACCGATTTTTCGAGATGCACATCGCCGTGAGAGGTGGAGGTTGAATTTCTCCCCTCTCTCTCTCTCTCTCTCTCTCTCTCTTCCAGATTTTTCCTCGAATATCTGGATGGTTGTGGTATCGAGTCGAGAGTCCCTCTGTTTCTGAATTCGTATCGATTCGACGGCTCGATTTTTTCCGAAGGGTTCTTTGGTGTCGAGCGGAATTAATTTGTACTCTCCAACAAGGGACGGTTATCATTTTCAGGCGTCTATATCCGATCGATTTTTTTAACTCGAAACTTCCTCTCTAAAATCTTTCGCTCGATCCGATCGATCCCAGTTTAGTCGATACAGAGAACGAGTGCCCCCTTAATTTCGTCGAGTGGCCTATCTCTGCAATACTCACCTTGAGAACTCCAGCAGCGCCAAAATTTATTCGCCCTAAAAGTGCAACGTTCAGCCGGCAAAAGTTCGCGTCCTTCTAAAATCCCCTAAAACTCTGACAAGATAATCAAGAGTCAAATACATTCCACCTACATTCGAATTGGCATTCGAGTTACATCGGTGGTTAAAAAAAGTAAACGAGTGAACAGAGAGAGAGAGAGAGAGAGAGAGAAAGAAGGATTGCGTGCGACGGGTTGTACAAAGGTAATGTACAGGGTGGTACACGGAACGGAAGGTGGAGTAGGGTGGTTCGCTGGGTGTGCGCAGCGTCCATAGGTAAACTAACTGGGTCAGCGTCCCAGTTGACGGCGGGGTGAGGGTGAAAGAGCTTGAGCAGGCGAGAGAGAGAGGGAGAGAGAGAGAGAGAGAGAGAGAGAGAGAGAAGGCCGAGTATGGGATCGGCGAAGGGGTGGCAGGCTAGCAGGGTGGGGGGAGGGGGGTTGCGAGGTGGTCACTGGGCCGACAGCGAGTTTACCTGAGAACGACGTGCCGCCAACAAGCCCAGCGACCTATAACACTTTCGATCGAGTGAGCGTCCTCGCTACCGCCTCCACCCCTTCCTCGAAAACGCATCAGCCCCCCAGCCCCTCAGTCTTTTACCGACGAACTCTTCAGGTAACTATACTCAGCGCGACTCGTCCTTGCATTTCTTATCGGTTTTTTTCTGTTCAATGAACTTTCGAATGGGCGCTCGCGATCGAAATCCCCGGTTATACGTCGTCTCTCGCGTGCTTTCGTTAGTTTTTTCTCTCTCTCTCTCTCTCTTTATTGTCGCCAGAGTGTAATTTTTCGTGCACAGAACATTTTTCGCGATTAGATTAATTTTCTATTGCACTGAGAAGAAATTCTCGTTAATCGAGAAATGCATTTCTGTACCGTCAGAAATAAATCGGCTGATTTTACGAATATTTCATCGAACTAGGAGAATTCTCAGGTAGTGTAGGAATGTACAATTTGTTTGATAAAATTGGTTCGCAGCGTGCCCCTTTTTTTCTCACCGTTACGTACCAGCACTCGCGGTCTCGTTAATCTTCGATGAAACCCAGAGGCGTGTGGGCGAAATTCGGAAGTCGCGTATAAGGTCGTTGCAGGTGATGTGCGGTGGGGTGGTCGGGTTTAAGGGGGGGGGGGTAAGACTGACAGACAGAGACATGGCCCAGTTTGGACTCCCTCTCGGGTCGCTCGCTCGCTCGCAAGGTCGTACTCTCTGAGGAGATAATTACGTATTTAGGTCGGACAAATGGACGTTTTCCTCGCCCTCGTACGTCCTGCGTATATATATTTCCTTTTCGTGCAACATATTCGTTGAATCACTGTCGTATACCAACATAATTACCTCCCCCCAGGGAATTAACGTGTGTCGTAAAATTTCGGATCGTTAATGCCGACATTAATACGTACATATCAAGTCTCCAACATTATAGGCTACGCTGTAACAAGCGCGACGTGTACTTCGAAAGAATGCACGCTCTCGAGAGAAAAATTTGCGAGAGAATTCCTCGCTGGAATTATCAATTGTTCAAATACGAGAAACGCGGTGGTATTCAAAACTAATATTTTCGATTTATTCGTTCCAACATTTTTCCCCGCCTCTGTGCAAACTGTTGTGCTTACACGCGGTTGTAACGGTTATCACTAATAACCAGGTATTAAACGAATGAAAAAAAAAAAAATACGTTCGAAATTGTCGAACGACGGTTGTCACTCGAAATACCGATCGCTTTTATTGAAATTTTTATCGGCGAATTAAAAATTCTTTCACGACAAACTCAATCAATCGATTCGCGCCGCAGTCGACTTTTATTTTTAATCGATCGATCGACCGATTGCGATAATAGACCCGGCAATTCGCACCCGACTCGGCCGATTCCCCTCCCCCCCCCCCTCCCCCCGCGGCGTTCGCCGATCGGTATCGGCCGCCATGATAAATCCGTCCGCTGGCAAATCTCGAAACGAAAAGGTCACACCGGCGCGCGTGGAGGACCGGAAGTCGGGGCCGAAGTGGCCGTAGATAATTAAGCGAGCGGCTTAACCCAGTTCGCGGCATCGCAGAGGTCATCGTTGGGGGGGTAGCTAAGGAGGCGAGAGGGTGAGGGCACGTTAACCGATAAAAAATGTATCCCAGCGCAACAATTTTCACCGCTGGGGGGCGCAGGACTCGCAGGGCTCGCCAAAAATGATCGATGCGCAATTTCGGTCCAGGGTTGCCCTGGATGGCATCCTTCTCTCGCTACCACCTCGTCCGCCCCCCCCCCTCCCCTCCGCCCTTCTTCCCTTCCGGTTCTCGCTTTCAAGGACGCGCGGTCCAATTCGCGCTGGATCAACTTTGAATAGCAGCCTCGAGCTTTCTCTCCCTCGCTTCCATCCAGAGACGAAATTTTCGCTCGCGAGCTCGCGATCGCTGCCGCAAAATGAAACGAAAAGAAGAGGGTGGTTTCGTATAATGTAAAATATCGCGAAGCAACGATGGGGTAATGCGATTTCTTTTTCTCGCCGATAACGGCTCGTTACGCGAAATAGAGAAGGATGGAGTTTTCGTTCCCGTCGAATTCACCGCGGCAATTGAAATTACGATTCTCTTCTATTAGATCGCTTTGTGAGGCTCCGAGAGGAAGAGAGAGAGAGAGAGAGAGAGAGAGAGAGAGAGAGAGAGAGAGAGAGAGGGATCGCTTATTTGCCTAATGGCGTGAGGGGGCGATTTCACCGCTCGCATCGATTTCGGTTCATCGTGTGTGCGTTGTGCCAGTTTCCCGTTTCTGCCTCTCCCCCTTACCCCCCTCGCACACACACACACAGACACATACACACACACATACACACACACACACACACACACACACACTCGTTTGACCCCTGACACTGACATTGCGAGAATTCGTCGCGTTGTCCAAGGTCGCGGTGAATTTTCCAGCTACCAGCTTCCGCTCGCTCGAAATTCCGGCGAAAAAAGAAGAATAGACACAATCTATACATAGAATTTCCATCCCCCGAACTGGATTTCAGCTCGATAATTACGTAATATATACCATTCGCGGTTCAATCGCACGTGGAGCGGAGTACCGATCGCGGTCGGGAAATTCACCGCTGCGCGAATACGTAATCGTAATCCACTGTGAAACGCGGCGTGACCGATATTTGTGATCGTATTTTTCTGGCCAAACCTTTTCCGAAAACCACGATCGAGTTTTGCCCTCCCTCCCTACCCATCTCGGCACGACTTTGTTCTAACACGGTTGAAAATTTTGTGTCGAACAAAGTGTTGAGATAATGTTGAATAAGTGTTGAGAAATTGGCACAACAGTGTTTTTTTAACATTTAGTTTGAACGTAAAAAATGTTGCATTCGAAGCAAAATGTTGAATAAGTGTTGAGAAATCGACGAGAAATCTTCAACACAAAATGTTGAATAAATGTTGAAAAATTGACGCGAAATTTTTAAAACAAAATTTTCAACTCTGTACACACACGAGGTTGTCCGACGAGCGAGAAATATTTCCGGCATATCGGCCGAGCCGTTAATACCAATGAAAGAGCGGCTGGGGATTGTAATTGGGGATCGGATGTATCGTGAAAAATTGGCGCTACGCTCCTGATAGATGGGAGGTGGATTTTTTTCAATGTACTCCCGTGGGAGGCTAAGGGCTACCTGTTTCGAGCTTGGAATTCGGGAATCGGGGCGAAAAACGAGCGAGAGAGAGAGAGAGAGAGAGAGAGAAAGAGAGTTTATTCGCGAAGGGAAAGCTACGCGAAGGTTGGATGGGAATTGCTGCGAGGGGGTGGAAGGGGTGGGGGCTGCGAGTCGAACAGGGGGAGAGTGTAGAGGCCAGTGGGACACGGCACACCTGTACAGCACCGGTATTCGGGTCATGTATCTCGGCCACTTGTACTAGGTCACTACCTCCCTCGTACACTCCTGGTGTGTGTTTCACCCCCTTCTCTCTCTCTCTCTCTCTCTCTCTCTCTTTCTTTTTTTCCCAGTCGACCTGCTTGAAATCCGTCGCTCAGACACCTGCAACTATCTCTCTCTCTCTCTCTCTCTCTATTCTTCTCTCACCTGTTCTGGGTCGTGCAGAAAATGAAACCAATTTCTCTCCCTCGATATTTCCCTTCTTTCTCTCTCTCCCTTAGATTTCCATCCCCTTCTAATTCAAGGTCCGCGAATCGATTATTTATAACGGATGCTCGCCGATGAGTCGAATTAGCGAAACGGGAGCGAGAGGTAAAAAATCTCGAAGAGTAATTTTGTTGTCCATCGAGTCCGATGAACGTGGGTGGGACGGGGGAGGGAGAGAAAATAGGAGAGAAATTTCACTCTGAATAAAAAATCGCGCTGGGAAGGGCGAGTACTCGAACGGTGCACCTGTGTGAGCTCCGGAGGAGGAGCAGGGGGGAAGGGGGGAGCGGAGGAGTCTGAGGGGGCGAGGAACGGTTGCAGGATTCCTACGGAAGAGGAGGGGGTGGGTCGTGCAGCGGGCGCGCGCGCGAGACCTTGAAGGCATTCCGAAACCGGGGCAGTGTCCCCGTGGCGAGTCTCTGCGCAGGCGCGCACGTCGAACGGGTTGCCCTACATCGCGGGGCAGGCCGGCTGCGGGCGCGCGAGCGAGCGAGCGAGAGAGAGAGAGAGAGAGAGAGAGAGCGAGAGAGGGAGAAAAGTGGAAAGGAGATGGCGAGTCTATACCAGTGAACTCGCCGCTCACTACCCGGCGAATCTAGAACAGAAAACGCTATGTTCGATTCCCGCGAGGGAACGGTGTGCGCTCCCTCATTATTCATACGGCATTTTATATAAATATCGTCTTTACAGATGGTTCTTGCCTCGTATACATACCCGTATGTATAACCGAGCTCCGGCGCACATGCAAATACACCTCCGTGATGACATTTGAACGACGGCGACGGTTACGGTCCCACGGTCGTTCGATAAAACAAATCGACGGGCCACTGTGTGTATCGCACACAGGCACCCTCTCCCCTGTACGACTGCGGCTCGGCCTCTGCCGAGTGACCTTGACGGATGAGCTACACCGCTCGCCTACCAGCCTGTCCCACCCCCTGGCCCCTGCCGAAAGCGAGATATTTCGTCTAATAAAGTCGAGAGAGAGAGAGAGAGAGAGAGAGATAGCGGAGGGAGTGAGAGGTACCGGTCCACACAGTTTAGCACTATCGATTTTATCCATACAAAGTTCGCCGGCCGAGAACGAGCGCGCGCGGTACGATAGCGCACCTATTATGAAACTTCGTCGCGCAAAAGAGGCGCAAACTCGCGAAATACCATACCCCTGGCGAGTTTAATGCGAAATTAAAAAGTTCTCTCTCTCTCTCTCACTCGGACTTTTTTTTTACCTAACTCGATAAAATTCTCGTCGCAATAAACGAATTCACACAAATTGACTCGTTCTCGACTCTCTCTCTCTCTCTCTCTCTGTCTCGCTTTCTCTCTCGCACGCTCCTCTTCTCTTACGGACGGTCGCCATTTAGAGTGCCAGAAACTCGAGCCACTCGGTCTGTAGAGGATGTATATAATCGTGCTCGCGATACATACGTTCGTATATGTACACATACAGGGTGCTCAAAAAGATATACAATATTCGTATGGGGAATTTGCTTCTTTCAACACTAACATTAACTTTAACATTAACGTTAAAACTAACATTAATAAAAACATTAATTGTTCTCGCGATACATTCGTATTTATTGTACACAGGGTATAAAAAAATTCATATAAGTAGAGTCAAAAAGCTCCAGTAGTGGGTGTACGTATATTTTTCTTGAACACCCTCTATATGCATATACTACATGTGGTGTGTATACCGCATGCAGACAAATGCAAAGCTCGTAAAACGTCGCCGAGGCACGCTCTCGGAAAAGTCGCACGAGTAAAAGGACCGAGTGCAGGAGAGCTAGTGTGTGATAGAGAGAGCGAGAGAGAGAGAGAGAGAGAGAGAGGGAAGGAGGAAGGGAGAAGATCGCGTTACGGCAGATGCCAGACAGTCACGTATCAGGAGCTTCGAGATAAACGGCTCTCGACGCGGGCGCACGCGAGCTACGTATTCGCGCGGCACGCGGCGTTTATTATACTTCGCGGTTAAAATACGGACCCCCTCCCCTCGGCACCCCGGAGAGCCCACCACCTCATCGGAATACGTAACGATCAGCGCATAACGAGCGTTAATTGCTTCGTACTTCGGATCGTAAAAAAATCCTATCGTTCTTTCTCCCCTCTTTTTTCTCTCAATTTTTAATTAGCTCCGAGTTTCTCTCTCTCTCTCTCTCTCTCTCTCTCTCTCGGTCAAAGTATTGTTTACACGAGGAGAGCCCGTATTACGGATCGCGTGATTGGGTAGGCATTTGAAAATATCAGGCGAGGTATAGACGCGTGGGCGCGGAAAATAACACGGCGCCCGGCGGATTTTTATAGTCTCCGCGATATTAACGATGAACGAGTGGGAGCGAGAGAGAAAAACGGAGAGGGAGACGGAGGAGAAGTCGCGATTGTTTTCGCAATCGCGAGTCAAAGCGAGTGTGTACCCTACGCGCTGTCTTCTATCGAGCCTTTTGTCGATTTCGCGCCGTATTGGAAAACCCCGTGGAAAATAATGATTGAGCTTTCGGTATTTTAGATCCGTGGGCCGCGATCGATTATGACACTCTCTACCTTTCTCTCTCTCTCTCTCTCTCTCTTCTTCGCCAGCTCGCGCTACACCTCTTTAATTAAAGCGACGAGTCAATCGAGGCCAAAAACTCGTCGATGCGCTCACCGATGCCACTTTATCGGATGAACTGATAAAGGGTTAATTGGAGGGAAAAGAAAATCTCGCTCAAATTAAAATGTGTATATATAGGACGAAGGGCCGCTGTATTTTTCGCGGAATTATCGAACTCGTTACGCTATAAACAAAACATCGGTTTTATCTTCTCAAAATATACTAATGAAGACAGAATCAAAATTTGTTGGCTCGATAATATTCAAAATTATTCAACAAAACAAGTAGCAACTCGATCGGACAAAAATTTATTTTCATATTTTCAAAAAGTTTCATCAAATTATTCTCAGTGTCGGTACACGTGCCTATCGGATAACGCGGAATAAAAATTTTCTCTAAAGATAACTTCGAAGTGAAAATAATCGGGCGAGAAGGCAGATCGCAATTGGCCGTCTTCGGCCGCGCAACTCTTTAACGAGGCATCGAGTCGAGGATAAAAAAAAAAATGGACGTTTTGTTCGGGATAAAGTGCTCTCTATATAGAGATCGTCGAGTATAAAGGAGGCATCCCCCAGGAGTGAGCATTATCAGGCGATAATCGGGAGCGTTTTGCGGAGGGGGGGGGGGGGTGGTGTTGAACGACTTCGCACTTCGATTCTCGCAACCGACACGTTTCTCACCTCGCGCGTCGCCCGGGGGACCTCCGAAATGGGCGAAGGGACGGGAGGGGGTGGTAGTATCCGCTGAGATAACGGCAAGACCCTCGAAAGGGGCGCGAGGTCCGGCGGTAATGGAATTCCGCGCCGGGTGCTCGCAATATCGCACGCCTCTGCCGCGGACGCGTTTCGTCGAGTGGCGCGTGGCGATTTTTATCGCGCGTCACCGCCAGAAATGAAAATTTCCCTCGTGAAGAGTAAAAAACTGTGCCATTAAATTTTCGGAAAAAAAAAAAAAAACACCGACGTGGCGAGTGTAACATCCATCGGGCGTCGTTATTTCTCGTTTGTCGAGATCGTCATCGCGGAGTGAACACTTTATATATCTTCGCGAAGCACGCGAGAATTTACGGCGCCTCGTCGCGTGTGGAAATGAAACGGATGATGTGCGAAAAAAGGGGGAGTGGGCATGCGTGAGAGAGAGAGAGAGAGAGAGAGAGAGAGAGAGAGAGAGAGAAATCATATCGTCGGTGGATATAACGCACCCGTGAAAATTTACAATCCTCTTTTGCCGCGTTTTCGGATTTACCGGTTTTACGCGAGTTACGAGTTTCATTAGACCTTCGCTTTACATCAAGCGCAGTACGTTTCGGTCTCTCCTTCTCTCTCGCGATGTCCCGCTCTCTCTCTCTCTCTCTCTCTCTCTCTCTCTCCTCTTTTTATCCTGAACTCTTCAACATCGTAAGATTTAGCCCGAGCCACTCATCGCGTCGGAACGTTTGTTTTTCACTTTGCCGTTTTTCAATGCCAGGGCTTTTCTTTTCTGTCTTTTCGACTCAACCATACCCACCCCCTCGTCCCGTTTCGCTTTTCCTACCTCGTTCGGCTTCGTTCCGAGCCTACTGGCCTAAACACAAAGACCCGGGGATCTGCAATTCCGCCCCCCCCCTCCCCTCCCTCTTTTTCCACTCTCTCTCCCACTCTAGCGAATCGATCTCTTTTATCTAGTACGAAATAGAAACCATCGAGCTCGGGAGAGCGAGAGAGATAGATTTCGGTGCGGCAAAGTCGAATCTCACCTCAGACGTTTTTGAACTCGACCTCGCTGCTGGATCTCGTCCCACGTATGGATAATGTGGCCCTGTGTGCGCCTCGCTTGCACGTACACGCGAATTTCCATCGTGGGAGGCTCGTGGAAAATTTCGCACGATGAATTTCGTGACCAGGCTGGGAGAGAGAGAGAGAGAGAGAGAGAGTTTTCAAGAACGCGGCCTCTTTTAATACCGTTTGTTAGGAAGCACAATGGATCAGCTTTTGTGCGCGTCGTATATCGACAGTCGTATAGTCGCGTTTTCGACTCTGCCTCTTTTCATTTCACCCCCTCCCACAGCCCCCCCCCCACCCCCCACCCCACCCGTCGTATTATAATCCGCTTGCGGAACGCGAATCTCCGAGGCTCGTATCAGTTCGTGCGAGATAATTTTTCATTCTCTTGCTGTCCTTTACGAATTTATCTCCGACTCTCTCGTATCTTTGTAACACTGAAAATAAAAATTTTAAGCTACTTAATTTGAAATTATAGAAATAAACATTTCGTTCGCTGAAATGAATTATAATCTAGAATAAAAGAATAATGCTCAGAATGAAATTAAAAATTGGTCTTTTTTGTGTAGAAATACAAATAAATTTATTGGTTTCCACAACAATTTTACAATATTTATTCGTACATACACCTACGCAAATAACACAACAGATTTTTATTTTCGGTATATTTTCACGCACACAAGACGAGTTCGAGAATACACTTTCACGTAATACGTCATATAATTCGTTTTCACAATACTCTTAAAGGATAATAAAGTAGCTCGAATCTGAAAAACGAAGGGGTGGTTTCTCGTATTCGAATTTGACCCAGAATATACACGAGTAAGTGCAAGGGAGGAAGAGAGAGAGCGAGAGAGAGAGAGAGAGAGAGAGAGAGAGGAGTGGAATTCGCTGCTCAGTTGATGGGGTTGGCCGGAGAGGGTAGCTTTTAATAATGAACGAGCGTATATGGTTCGATCGTAAAAGTGGCCCGAAGAAAGTAGCCGCTACGCTATTGCGGTTCAACATTGTGGCATCGATATTATCTCGTCGTGCATGCGAAATGGGTTCGAGCGAGAGAGAGAGAGAGAGAGTGGCAGAAGTGTACATACACTTTACAATACACCGTTGCCGATACTCGAAATGTTACAGCACGGGCCGGTCACGCGACGGGTACCGCTGCACTTCGTTTTTCGGAACAGAAAAAAAAAAGAACGCGAGGAGAAAAATTGCACAATGTGCC
>NCVS01000028.1:233480-246846 GCA_003055095.1 Goniozus legneri
TAAAACGCGGGTTACGAGGTCACGGCTCCGACTGCGATTGAAAGTCTTTCTAGCCGTCTTCTATGTATATATATATATACCCGCTTATACGTACACACTCGGATCGCTGCCAACTAATTTCCAAGCATCGGCGAGCAATTGATTCGCCCAGCGACGAGAATTCTCCATATTTAAATTCGATTTGCGAGACGGAGAAACGAAATCGAAGACAATGGACCCGATAAGACGTCTCGTCTGTCATTTTTATTCCCTCCGTCTCATCGATTCCGCTCGCGCGGCGAAAATACGACGGGGATTATTTTAGACGGGCTGCGAGAAAAGAATTCCGTCGAATCAATTAGATATGCAATCGTATACCGCCGCGAGGATATTTCATCAGACCGGACGATTGTTTTATCGAACTGTCAGAATAGGAATGCACGTTCGATCGGTTCGAGAAAATTTTTTGAACAACCCCGGATCTCTTAAAATCTCTCGGAATCGTCCGACGGGATGTTCCGGAGTGGGGAGTGGGTTAAACGCTGATGGGATCACGTGTAACCTCTAAGCGATCTTTTTCACTTACGGTGCACCGTGTAATGAAGTACACGTGGCAGGACGGACGTGTCCCGGGTGCCCCCGTGGCTCGGAAAATTTCATCCGGAAAATTTCGCATGAACAGAAATGATAAGCTCGAATTAATCGAAGCACGTGAAATTTTTACAATGCAACCTCCGAGATTTCTGTACACGTTAGAGTTTTGTCTCATATTTACGATTCCGCGAAATATTCATTTCGTAATAACAACGATTACAAAAATTATAATACTTTTCTCATAATCAGATTTCATCGGATGTTTATCCACCTCGATCGACAAATTATTGTGTTTAAATTTTGTACGAAAAAAAAAAAAAAATCGTTTTCATGTAGTTTTTATACGTAAAACTCTTTTTATCGCGCCAAAGCAGATTAACAAGATCGTAAATCACAACTGACAAATTGTCATTATCCTAATCGCATTCGAACGATCGAATGGCGATCCATAAAATTAATTAAACGGACACACCGAGCCGAATGTTTACGAATGCGTGACACGTATAAATCTTGGAAACGCCGTAATTTTATACGCCGCTAATGCGCGTTCACATCAAAGGCTGGAAATTGCTGATCGCATATAGTTAGGCCCTATTCTGCGTAAACGTTTCGTTCAACGCGCGCGAGCGGGCGCACGGTGTGTGACTGCGGCCGAGCTCGCGTTAATTACGGTTCGCGAGGTAACGTTGAAAATTACGTAGGCGCGAATGCACCTCGAAGGGTACCGACATCTAATTGGAATACCGATATTTCGGATATCTCGCACCGAGACAATTTCCGTGGTCATTCCTCGACGCGTTTCTAGATTCAATTAACGCTTAATTATTAAAAAACGATAATTAACCATTAAAAATTATTTTTTTTTTGTTTAATGCTTGGTTAAAAATGTATACAACTATATTTCTAATTGCAATTAAAACTCACTTATTAAAAAGTAGTAATTAACAATTAAAAATTGTTTTTTTTTTGTATTCTCTTCAATTCGAAGATAATAATTTTCATTATCATAAACTTGACTAAAAATGTATAATGCATTTTTGCAGAAAAAGGTAACAATTCAAGTTTCTATCAATATCTTTGAAAAAATATGCGCTCGACAATTATGGACAATGATCTCAGTCAAGGGCAGGAAAATGCGAGAACTAGTGTTCTCGAAAAAAAAAAACCTGTTTCCGGCTGACACTGCAAAACTATTTTCCAATTAATTTCGCGCTCTCGCGTCTAATAGCCGCGCGTTTAATCTACTGTCTCGTATCCGTGAAACAGCGTTGGTAATCGAAAAAAAAAAAGAAAATGATAATAAAAATCGATGTTTCTCAATCACACTCGCTCGGTAGTGCCGCTTGTTTGTGTGTGTTTAGTAGGCAGTGCGTAGAACAGGCTGTCCATTAGACCGTATAGACAGTGAAAGTAATATGCAGAAAGCGAGAACCTCGCCGGTTCACGAGTACACAACACAATCGCGTCACAGGCCGAACACATGCTCAACAGCCGTGGGGGGAAAAATTATTACGAGGGTATAAATAAAAATATTTGGCATTTAAATGGAACCCAGTCGATAATTCATTCTCGCCGTATGGCCGATATATATATATATGTATATATTTATAGTATATATGTATATATATATATATCTCTCTTGTGTGTAGTCCCTCTTTATCTCTACCACGTTCACCCGTCCTTTTCAGTTTGTTTTCGCTCGGTTGGCGATTCCACGGTCGTCGACCCGCCGGTTCGAGCGTCGTTCCGCCGTCGAGGAATCGATTCCGAACGGCTCCTCGACCTCCATTACGCTGGAAACCAATTTTTGTAAAATAGTGCAGCCAAATGACAAACGACGCCGTATCCCGACGGAATAACGAAGACGTCGAGATAAATTTCGAGTCTATTTCAATCGCGTACTCGCGCCGTAATTTATGCGAAAATATTGAAAATTCCGAATCCGGGATGAGGCTCTCGTGCGCCCGCGCGCGCCCCGAGAATTTCAGGTGGACGAGTTTTATCGTTTCGAGAGTAATGGATGCATCGGGGCAATTATTTCTCGCGGAGGCCGCTGGAAGGTCAAGTTCAAATTGGCAACTCCAATTAGCTACAGCGAGGGTATAAATGGTCAGTTTTTTTAAAAGGAAATCTTTCAAATCTGTTTCGAATATTATTGTAGTGTTTTGAGAGAAAAATTTGTTGGTTGATTTAATATTGTCAGACTGAACGATTTCATCAAACTGTCAAAATGCATATTTAATTGGTTCGAAATTTTTTAGGTGGTCTTACTTTTTTTTAGTGCAATTAGTTACAGGGGGTACGAACGATCAGATTTTTTTTAAACGAAATTCCGAATCTGTATCGAATATTGTTGTTGAGTGAAAAATTTGTCGGTTGATTTAATTTTGTCAAACTGAACGATCGAACTGTCAAAATGCACATTTAATTGGTTCAACATTTTTTACCTACAGTCAACCCCAACTTTTCTCAGCGTAATTGCATCGTTCGTTGCAACGTTCGTGCGCATGCGCACACGAACGAGCGCTGGCTATTGTGTACCGCTCGGCGAGTTCGGCGTTTAGCGATATACAAGGGAGCGATTAATAATCGATCGGCCAAAAATCGTCCGGCCTATCCATTGTCCGAGCATCGCGCCGTTTAACGGAACAATGCGATTCGCCGTAACGATTGCAATTTCGCGATAAGCGACGTTCCCTCTTTTTTCGCCCCCCCCCCCCACCCCTCCATCGACGCCATTTTTCGACGTCCCTCCTCTCCCCTTACGAGCTCCCCTTATCGCGAAATTTACGCCAATACGGATCCTTTATATTCACGATGCGAACGTCGCGACGTTTCGAGTTGTAAAAATTTATACTCGCCGAGAAGTCGAGCGTATTCGCAGTGGCGAAAGTTTTTTTTTTTTCGGCGGCGCACGCGGAAAAGACGTTCGTCGCGTCGCGGGGGTGGATTTTCTCGCGCTCGAAAGTCCCGCGGAATTGAATGGGCTCTCGGGAAGTTTGGACGCGTGGGACGACTCTATGGTCCGTCCTGTCGTAAAAATATCGGAAAAAATGAAGAGAAGAGAGAAAAAAAAAGAGAGAACACGGGGAAATAAGAAAATGTATATTAATCCCACAGCTTCGGCGCTGCAGTTTTCCTTTATTTATTCGTTCTCATAACCCCCTCCCTTCTCGCTATCGGGATATTCCATTTCGCGTAGCTCGAAGTACCGATTCTTCTCGTTTCTTGTTTCCTCTTTTTTTCCCCCCTCATATCTCGACGCACATAACCAAGCCCAGACGAGATACACGTATAATTTTACGTTCTTCTGATATTCGCAGTCGTACGGAAGCTCACCCCTTTCCACGAAAAACACACGTACACGCGCTCGCGAACACAATGGCTCCCCGTTTGGCGATAAAAGTTTCTCGCGATCGCGTCAACTCTGAATTCTTCCACGGAACGAGAAACGCGAGGAAGAAAAAAAAAACGAATCGTTGCGATAACTCGGATTACTCAACGTAATCGATTGGTAATTATTGCATCGGGTATGTGTGCCGCACTTTATCATGGAATTACGTGTTTCGGTGGAATAATAATTACGCATTGGAAAGAAGAAGAAGGGGAGGGGAGGCACGAAGTGAAGAAAAAAAAAAAAAAAATAATGGCCGTACGTTCGCTTAAGACACACAACACCTTTCTATACACGACACACGAGAGTAGCTGGCGCGGGTCGGCGTACCCTTCACTTTAGCTGGGTTTAGCACAATGCTGGGTACCCGAGCTGCCGTATATCCCACGTGCACACTCGGCGGCTCGCGTGTACGTGAGCTCGCCGATACGTACACGGCATCGAAACAGGAGACGATTGGAACCGAGGGAACACACGCGACGCGGCCTAACGCAATCGTTTGTTGTATAAAATAACGAGATAGAGTCGGATAGAGATGGAAATATAGAAAGAAGTCTCGGCCTCTCGCTGTATCGCGTTTCTCCTTGATCCCAAAGCAATGCAGAAAGATGCATTTTCTCAATTTCGCTTCCGAGACGACAATTACACCGTACGGCGAATCGAATGTTTTCTTATTTTTGGGTTTCGAGTATGCAATTGTGATTCATCACTCTGAAATGGAAAATTTGTCGATTTTATTTGATATTCATTGGCTTAAATTCAGAAAAATATTTAGTTAAATAAAAAAAAAAAAATACTAGTAACTGTAATACTAATATTAATATGAATACTAACATAAACACTAGTACTAATACTAACATGAACACTAATACTTATACTAATATGAATACTAACACTAATACTAACACTAATACTAACACTTATACTAATACGAATATTAACACTAATACAAACACTAACACTAATACTGATATTAATACGAATACTAACACTAATATTAATACTAGTAACAATTCTAGTGAACACTAGTTACATATTTAGTTGAGAGCATTGTCACTCAGGCTAATAAAATTTTTGTTACCCTGTTGCAGCCTGGTTCCTCGGATGGTTCATGTGCAAGGCGGTTGCGTACATTCAGGGGGTCTCGGTGGCAGCTTCTGTCTACAGCCTGGTCGCTGTTTCCTTGGACAGGTAAGCCGAAGCTACTCCACCTTGGGTACAACGAAATGGTGGGGACGAGAAGACCCCCTTGATCCAGTTTCGCTGCTGCTCGCGGTATGAAAAACAGATCTACTCGCGAGTCATGCGATATCTGGAGGAATAGAAAAAAAAAAAAAGATAGAAGGATAATTGCGAGTAATAAACACATAAACCTCGAGATACGAGGCGCAGGTATCGTTGCGCCGCGACGACAAACACCGAGCGAGTTGCGCAAGCGTCGATAACGATCGGAGAAAAGGCGCACTCCGGTGTGCGGGGCCGATGAAGATCGGAGTGGAAATAATCGAAAGAAAGAAGAGAGAATCGAATAAATAAGTGGACGCTGCTTTGTCGTTTTGTAATAGGAGTCGTCCTTGCGCATTCTATGGCTCTGGGGCGTTAGCTTCTTCTCATGGCTAGATGGTAGGCGGCTCGCGCGAACGAAAACACGCATCGATAAATCACGGTTACGCGCGTTCTGCATACTCGACGTGTATGGGAAATGTGCATCTAAGGCTGCGATTATGTAATCTTATGACATCTTATAATTACGCTGTATCGCACCGAATATATTCGATACACCGAGCAATGGTTTATACATTTTTTTTTTTTTTTTCTCGAAAACTATATCTATTTTGTGCAGTACGTACAAGTTTTATATCGCGCCATGGGAGCGTACAGTATACACTACAACGAATAGTGTAATATATTTTACTACTCCATACTATCGTCGTATGGCGCATGATACAAGTTTATATACTGTAGCGTACTATATTATATCACGCATTAACCATAGCTCTCTCGTACTGCACTATAACAATACCGTATAAAATAGAAGCGACTGCGCGAAACAACATCTCCGCGGAAAAACTCTCCCCGTGTTCCGTGAATTTCATCCAGCCCCTCGATTTTCTTTTCCCTTCGTTTTCGAGTCCATTTGCAGTTATCCGACGACAGATGCACCGGATGGAGGGACCTCGGGTAGTCGCCGCGCGCGAGGAAGACTCGGTAAGGAAAGAAAAAGCACTCCACTCTCGGCGCGCACATGGGAACAGGGGTTATGGATATCGACGATCGATGATTTCCTATCAATTTCACATTAGAGAGCGAGAGAGCCCCGATGTCGCGAGCACGGGAATAGTTTTATGCGATCTCTCGGCGGGACGACCGATCTTCTCGGGGATTGCGAATCATTTAACCCCCTCCCACCACGGGGGAACGATAAACGCGCCGATTTATCTCTCTAATTAAGGGAGAACGAGACATTCGGGATGGAAAAGTTAATACCTAATTCCTAACTCGAACCACTCTGATTTAAGTAATGTCGAAATTGATTCACTCGAATTTTAGTGTGAGCACTGCGAATAAAATTTTATGGAATGAACATTTGCATACGTTGAAATAAATATTTAATTCGATTGTTCATGATTAAATATTAGTTACAATTCAAAGAGCTAATATTTCTAGCAAATATTTATAAACGTATGCAAATGTTTAGTTCGTTTCACAGAATTTTTTTGCAGTTTATCGTAACAGTTAGCCTCGAAAATTGACAGTGGGAATTATTTCAATTTTCTCTTTTGCGAACGGAATTTCAAAATTTCGAATCCCAACATTTCGCACCGCGCGGTGCGACTAAACGATTAACGAGCTCGAGTGTTGGGTTTCGCATTTTGTGAGCGCCAAAGGAACGAGAGAGAGAGAGAGAGAGAGAGAGAGAGAGAGAGAGAGACGTGTGACAGAACGCGAAAAATTATATGCGCGTACAAAAGGTGTCCGAGAGTGGCCCAGCGGGTAATGAGCCACGCTCGTTAGCGAGACTTCCGCGTCCAGATCTTGTCACACGATACGAAATTTCTCGCACGAGCCCGCTAGTGGAAAAATGAAGCCGTTTTTCGAAATTCCTCTTGCGTGTATCGTAGATGGCGCAACGCGATCGCGACCAGTCGGTTACGAGCCCGCAATTCGATCGGTAATTCTAGAGCCGCGTGGTTTCGACGTAACACTTCCCAATAAAACTTTTTCATTCGCGTGACCCTTCCGCTGAGATAGATTTATCAAACCCTGGATAAATTCACAAAGCAAGAAAAATAATTTGCTAGACAAACCAATTTAAATTGCATACATAAACTAATCGTAAACAATAATTCATTTGAATTTTAAAAAACGTAATGATGAACGTATGCGAATAAATATTTCGTACATTCTACAAAACTTTTTTGTAGGGGTCTACTCAATTGACTCAATTTCCAATGTATCGCTTTTTCATAAAAACTCGAAACAACAATATTAACGTCCCTGTAAAATCCCAAAAGTACGATTAAAATTTCGACTTTGGGGTAAAGCAAGCGAAGAGAGAGAGAGAGAGAAAGAGGAATTCGCGCGGATTGCCTGGATAAACGAATCGAATGCCGCCCTCCCACCGCCACGAACGATTCGAATTCCATCGACGGTCGCGAATAGAATCACCCCGGGCCCCGCTGGCCGATCCACGGGAAGCGAAAGAATTTCTCCAACCTCCCCAACTCACCCCTCTCGCTCCACCCTTCACCGATAGCGCTTGCGGTGGACTCGTAAATTCCGATTCGATTTGTCGGAGTAATCGTTATTCCCTGCCCAACGCTTTTCTTACACCAGCTTCCTCTCTCTCTCTCTCTAGAATTTTCTTTCCACCGATTTACGATGATTTCGTTTAATCTAGAGAGTAACACACAGAGGGAGAGATTGGAGAGAGAGAGAGAGACAGTTAGAAATAGAGATGGAGGGATGAAATTAAGACGAGAGCTTAATTAGGGTCGTACCCAGCTGAATTCATTACGCGGGGCAACGCGCGAAAATACGTTGTAACGATGATCGCGGTTAAACAGGGATGTTTGTCGACCAGCGTATATATAATACGCGTGTGTGTATATGCTCATGAGAGAGCGAGAGAGAACGCTCTCTCGCGTATAATCCCCAAGAATATTCGGGTTGTACGTTACGCGTGCCGGCAATTTCGGACCTCTAAACTTTCGTAATTCATGCCAGCCGGTTGGTCGTCTGGCGGGTAAGGCGATCGAGATTCTCAACCTCGTCTCGTGCGAGCTACCCCGTAATATCGTTATTAACTTCCTACTCGTACGAGTATACGAACCCTTCTCTCCCTTACACTACCGGCTCGTTAAATCTCCTCCAGCGCGAGAGAGACGGAGAGAGAGAGAGAGCAGCGCTCGATTCTCGTGTCCTAACGTCGTTTGCCGTAGTTAACACAAGAGAGAGAGAGAGAGAGAGAGAGAGAGAGAGAGAATTTTGAACTTGGATGCCTCCGGAGTTTCGGACTCGCTTGTTTTTCCGCCATCCTCGGGAAATTTGACGAAAATTCTCTCTCGCTTCGAATATAATCGCGCCCGACGTTTCTTTCTGTTTCTCCTTTTACCGCGAGACCAGTTCTTTTCTGTCGAGAATCATTTTCCGTATGGCACGCGGGAAAAAGCGCGAGCCGGCGTTTTCACTCGCAATTAGCGAGGATGGAATTTGAAATTTGGCGAACGCTCGAGTCGAGTGGGACATTTTTATTTTCGTTTGATATCAATCGATTCTGTGTATAGTACCTGCGGGTAATAAGGCCTAGCTAAGCGGATTTTAAAATAAAAAGAAAAATAAGATAAATATTTACTATTTATCGATATAAATTGTTTGTACAGTTATCTTAGAATGGGTTGAGAACATTCATTTTTTAATATTATTCATACAAACCTATAAATAAATCATTTTATAAAACACTACTCATAGGCCTTGTTATACTACGGTTGGGTAATAAGGCCTATAGCTAAAATCTCATATAAACACAAAAATTAGTGAAAATTTGAATTGAAAAACAAATAATAATTATTTATTAAGATTATATAACATGCTTAACACCCATCTGGGCATTCAAATGCACTTGAATCGTCTAGTGACAAACCAACACATTCTGCATGATGCCATTTGCCACATTTTGCACATAACCTCATGTTGTCGATCTCCCGTCTTTTCTGCACCATGTTGCACTTATCCCTTCGTCTAGTTTCAATTTTTTTTTGTTTTTATTTTGTTTCATTTTTACATGGCGCATAATAAAGCCCACGGTAAGTTTCGATAGGCCTTATTACCCGCAGGTACTATACTCATTATAGCTGATTATTTTCATTAAAACCAGGATCACGAATGGATCCCAATAAGGACGTCCATAATTTTGTAGGATTCTTTCTTCTTTCAGGGCTAATTAAACGTAATTCTAATTCCAATTCGAATTTCACTCGCTCCCGCCGGGGGTTGAGGGGCAAAACCAGTTTTCGAGGCTAATCGGGTCCACTCTATCTCCACCCCCCCCACTCGCCGATACTCGCGGCTGATTCAATCTCCCGCTGCCATAACGTCATGCCCGGTATCGGTCACGTGATCGAAAAACGGTGGCAATTTTTTTCGCTCTCTCATCCGCGAGAGCCCAAGAAGCCGCGGTATAAAAGGGCCGGCTCCGTGGTCGTTCAATCATAAGCTTACTTGTCACCGAGTAAAGTGCAACAAAACCCCCTCGACTCACCATGTTCAAGCTGGTAAGAAAAAGGACAAATTTATCGATTTTATATATATCGTAAAAAAAAAAGAAAGAAAAAAAAAACGAACCACACACTCTTGTTTATTTATACGTCGCACGTCGAACCGATCTCGCCTCCGTGACATTTCGAGTCGCGCTCTTTTTTCTCTCTCTCTCTCTCTCTCTCTCTTCGCTCATTTTTTCCTTATTTGCGTATTCCCTCGCTCTCGCGTTTAACCCCGTGAGATCGCGATAGGCGTACCGATTGCGCGCAATCTACCGCGGCATTTGCACACGCCGCGTTCGGTATATCTTAACCTAAATTCGACGGACGCGCCAAGGGGGTTGCGAGGCCCCCCGATTGGCCGGGACTCGGCGCGCTCGCCGATCGTCGGCGGCTGCGATTGGCCGATCGGGGCTCCCACCCGGTTAGGCTGACTCAATCCCGAGTACGGATAACGTCAGCCGGCCACGTGACCAAATTCGCCGGGAATTTTTTTTCCCCCGATTTCTTTCCCTTCCTTTCTGCCCGACGGGCCGCTCGCGTATTTTTCGATCTCCCCGCTGCGTATAAATGATCGCGACCGGACAGTGACGAGTTCATAGCGCGTTCTACCGTGACAAGCTAAACCCAAATCGCATCATGTTCAAGTTGGTAAGCCCGTGTATCTGTGCTCGTTTTATTTTCTCCGCTAGATTTATCGTTCTGTACGCGACGGAGGGGAGTGGGTGGGATAAAATTTCTAGAATAATCGATTTTAATTAGCTCGAAAGTTATTAACGCGGATCCACTTGGCGCGGAAAAGAGAACAATTAATGCAAAATTAATTCGCTCGCCTCGTTATTTTTGTTTTTACCGATAATTGATTTTTGTAGAACGTATCGGCCAGATGAATAAAAAACAATCGACGTTTTTTTTTATTTCTCGTTAAAAATAAAAGTCCAGTAATCGTGTACTGGATGCGTCAATTTTTCCTCCTCTCTCCGCGGCCGTAATACCCGAAACGTGTATAAACAAAGAGAAAGAAAAGAAGAGACGTAGTCGAGTGCATCGATGACAAGGCTCGCGAGTTATCGTTACGTGTAATCTCGGGCATTGTGCTTCCGGGGAGCAAATTTCGCTCGCGAACAATACGAGGGAGAAAAAGGAAAAAGGGAGAAACGGCTGATAATAAAAACGCGAAATCTATTTTTTTTTTTTTGCCCCATCTTGTTTCGCTGATTGTATAGTTGGGTTTAGAGTTACGGCCCGCGAGAGCTCGCTCGGTGCGCGCGCGTGTATCGCAGTGAGAGTCTGGTTAGCCGGGCTCCTACCTCGGCGCACTGGGTGCGCTCACCTCGTGTGCGCGACGACCTTTAGCGCTCGTGCCCTTACCGTTCACTGCTGGAAAGGATAGATATAGATATAACAGTGGAGAGAGAGAGAGAGGAGAAAAAAGAAATCAAACCGAAGGCGCGCATTGTCAGTCGGCGAACCGACGCGGTCGTGTCCCATTCCGGGAGACAGAATTATTCCTCCTCCTCTTCTTTTTTTCACTCCCAAATAGCGAACTGTTCGTTTTTATTAAATCGCGAATAAAAATTTCTCGCCGGGCGTCTCGATCTATCTCCACTCAACTCTCGCGCTTCCCACGCGATTTCGATTCCGCGGAATATAGTTACAGTTATAACGTACGTATAGATATATAAACCTCGGAAGTTCGGAGGGAGAGAGAGAGAGAGAGAGAGAGAGATTCCACGGCGCGTCGGGATTTTTATGCAGGCACGTACGACACGCGAAACGGAAAAATTTTCTCAGAACAGTTCCCTCTCTCGCTCTCGCTTTGAGAATATCGCGTTATCGTATATAAGGATCGAGTTTTATCGTTTCGAGAGGGTAGCGAGGGAGAGAGAGAGAGAGAGAGAGAGAAAAAATGGAGTTACTCGGCCTTCGGCAAACTAGTGCGATTGTGATATCACGCCGCTTCCGTGATTCCCGCGGAGCGCGAGGACGAAGAAAAAGGTTTTTCTTACTCGGGGCTTTTTTCGGTGTGCACGACTGCGAGCGTTGGGGGGGTTGAGGGATGAGTGCGGTGGGAGGAGAGCCGGAGAGAGTCGATCAATCGTGGCCGTGTACCACGAGGGACGAGCTGCACAGACTCGACGTCCGGCTTCTCCTCTAATTGGCCGTTTCGCTCGAATTTACACGTAACTTCGTCTCTTCTTACTCGCTCTTTTTTTTTCTCTCTACCGGCAATCTCTTTCTCCGTCTCGTCTCCGATTAGTGTTCGTAATTTCCGTTTTATAACCGTAGCTCGGTTGGTCGGAATTAGATAAATAACACTCCTCGAGAATTAAGAGAACGGGAATTTTCAAATGGCTGTATCTTGGTTGATAATTAAATTCAATCGATTATTTTAAAACTTGAGTTTCGTTTGAACCTACTCGATTCGACTTTTACGAGAGACAGTCGTTTAAAAAGACGTTTTCTATTCTTTGAGTGGTTTATAATAAATTGTTCAGGGGTCGCACAATTTGTGAAATTAGTTTTAGTATACTAATAGGCAATGTTGGGAATACTCTAGCTCGAGAACGGCTCGAGTGCGGATGCACCCGTCGAGAGTCGTTCAAGAACAACAGGAGTATAAACATATAAATTCAATAAAAACAATCGTTAGATCGAATTAATATTCTGACTGTTAACAAGATTATTCTTGATTTATCTTACGAGAAATTGGGTTTTGGTGTTATGGTAATATTTGAATATTCGTGGCACGATATTATAAATCAGTGATCGCGGTTAGGAAATATCGAACGTGAAATTCGATATTCGGAATCGGAAAATATGTTGGGGTTTTGAAATAAAAGTAATAGTTCAATTTTTTAAGTAAGCTGAACGATCCTCACTACTCGTTCCAAATATTTTTTACATATACAGGTGACTATACACTAAAAAAAAAGGTCATTGGACCAATTAAATATGCAATCATATACAGCAAAGAGAATATTTTGTTCAGTAGAACAATTTACAAATTGTTTTATCAGATTCAACGATCATTTCATCGAACTGTCAAAATATTTTCTTGGCAGTATATAAATGCATATTCAATCAGTTCGACAATATTTATTCCTAGTGTAGTCACTCGTAGTACCTCGCAATATTTTATGGAGAGCGAAAGGGTTAACGTGCGACGTGCAAGAGTGTTGGAAGGGAACCAAAAGTTCGTAGGAGCAAAGTTTACAATGTTTGTGCACCAACAGGCCGTTCTCGCCGCCATTTTGGCTGTCGCTGCCGCCGCCCCCGGTGGTCTTACCGGCGTCGTCGTTGACCACGGCCTCGGTCACATTCACGCCCCCCAGGTGATCAGTCACGCTCCGGTTCACCACGCCGCCGTCCACGTCGCTCACGTCCAGCCCGCTGCTCACGTTGTTCACGCTCCGGTCGTTCATCATG
This sequence comes from Goniozus legneri, assembly GCA_003055095.1. Taxonomy (NCBI): domain Eukaryota; kingdom Metazoa; phylum Arthropoda; class Insecta; order Hymenoptera; family Bethylidae; genus Goniozus; species Goniozus legneri. Next base: position 246,636 of record NCVS01000028.1, read on the forward strand.
CCGCTCACGTCGTTCACCAGCCGGTCGCCCCGATCGTTCACCGCGCCCCGATCGTCACCAAGACCGTCCTCGCCGGACACCCCGTCCTCCCCCTCTTCCACGGACACGGACACGGACTCCACTAAGAACCCCGAGGGTCCCAGGAGACTCGGCGTCGTCCGATGAATGAGACCGGCCAACGGACAACGGAGGAGTCCCCCCCCCCCAAGGA
>NCVS01000028.1:255981-287511 GCA_003055095.1 Goniozus legneri
ACGATACAGATTAAATTTAAATTTAATATGAATAAAATGCGAAGCAGTCGCGCTCCGTGTGTATCCACAAGATTCTTGTCGAATAAATAAAACACGCATATATATCGCATATTATACATGTAGTACACGTATAAATAAATTAAAGATCTCTGTACGGAAAATATTAAAAAAAGAAAAAAAATAATGAAGAACAATTAAACAATATACTTTAAATAATGCACGCATATCGTATTGTGGAAGTTTCCGATTGTCGCGCAAATGACCGATACCACGCCGATAGTGGAGTGGGATGATAAAGCAGAGTGAAATAATAATAATAATAATAATAATAAACTTTTTTAAAATAAAATTAATTCTGTTGTTCCCATTCGTTATATATACGCTTAATTGTGATGCGGTTTCGTAACGTTCGATGAATAATCGACTCCGTTAATAAACGTTGTTAGTGTAATAAACTACACAAAAGCACACAACACACAAAAACACACACGATGAAAACTGAACACACAATTATTAACGCAGCTTCGATATAAAAAATATAAAAGACGGCACGGGGATTGATTTGCTCGACGGATTACCGATTCGTTTCTAGCGACCGATTCGTAGTGTTTTAGTCGGATATTGAAGCGTGATCCTATTTAGAAAAGAATAATGTGATGAAAGAAAATAAAGAGAGAGAGAGAGAGAGAGAGAGAGAGAGTATGAGTGTATGCGAGGAGAGTTTTCACAATAAAAGTTTTGTAATGTGTCGGTAGATGGGGACGACGATGAGATTTTGTACGCGCGATAATGCCGGAGACGATTTTATGATCTAGCCGATAAGACGAAAAATATTAACGGATAAGAGACGCAATGTTGTAACACAAATATTAAATTGAGTGTAGCGTAAAATTAATCATTATTGAAAATTGTGCATATCGAAGCGAAACGATTGATATGTATAACAATGTATCGATGCGAGTACATACGTATACATATACCTATATGTATATTTATATAAATATTATTCATAGTTTAAAGGAAATATATCAATTTCTGTTTTTTGTAACTTCTTGCCGCTTGTGAAATAAGCTGCGATAAACTTGTTGAGAAAAAAAACTTCATGGTGTATTATCGAAGGAAATTTCTAACTAGAAATTTTTTAATGTGCGAATTGCAATGGCCTTCACGTATGAAAGTGGTTTATGAGTGTCCATACAATAAAACGCAAAAGAACACTATGAATATGTTTCGACCCCTCCACCCCCCTTACGACCTTATCCCCGTAATCGTCATCTTCATCCCTACCCCCTAAGAAGAAAGTGTATTCGACAATATTCTGAAACAATGCCGCCCATTTTAAATGACCTAACCTTGCCTTGCCTAAGAGAAAAGAAAGGGGAAATCCGTAATTGGATGAAAAGTTGTTATTCGTAATTTTATCGTATTTATTATACAAATACGGCGTACATCTCTAGATATTTCTAGGATAAACCCGGAGTAAATTGTTCGTACGTTAATAAGAGAATTTTTAACGAGAGTAACGAGTGAGATAGACTTACAAAAGCGAGTTTTAAAATACGAATCGATGATGCGATTTTACGCTTTGTCGCTTGAATGGAAACAAAATCATTTCGCAATTAATTGTTCTTTGGCATTTGAACGAGAGTGGCTCGTGAGTTCGCGCAATATTTGAGACGGTTCTATCTAACTGCATCCGAAGTAGGTGTAATTAACGAGAATTGTTTGAGATATATAGTTTTACGGATCAAAAATTTTAGATATAGCTGTTTTACCGAAGAGTTACAGAACTTCCAACGTATCTCGCAGTTTTATAAAATTTTCCTGTAAATATCCCGATTACTATTAAAATAATTAAATTATAGGTAAAAATAAAGTAAATCTAAACAAATGAATTTTACGCAAAAAAAAGGAAAGACACAAAGTGAAAAATATAATAAATGAGTCGATGTTATAAATCTATAATTACATAGTTTTCGCTTGTCAAATTTTTACGATAGCGTATGTAAAACCAGCACAGTTATAAAACGCACGCTGATGGAAAAAAGAAACAAAAACCGTGTAACGCGCATTATACTCCTATATATTTATATTCAGATTAAACGATGTATTCAAATAGCCATTAGACGGTGGCGCGAATACTTTCTTTTTCGTGTGTACCTCGATATTATATGCATTACGGGCTCGCACGTACGCGGGACGAGCGTATTGCGAAATTTTTTGAATTTCACGTACAGCCCGTAGTATTGTGTTGTTCAAGTTTTTCACATCGCGTCGTCGCTCCTTCATCCTTCTCGTCTCTTCGACTCGTATATGTATATGCTTTCCATTAGCGTTTAGTTTTTCTTCCTTTTTCTTTTTTCGGCTCGTCAAGGTTGGGTATTTACAATGAGGCTCCTTGCGAGCGGAGACGATGACACGAGGCTTCGAGAGAACGAAATGGAAAAAGAGTGATTAAATTTTTATTAATATTAAGTGACCGAGAGGAAATTTAATGTATAAGCGTAAAAAATAAAAACACGAGCAAAGCTTAGCGATGTGTTTACGTGTGCTTTCGTCGATGACAATCGACACTTCGTCATGCACGTGCTTCTCTCTGAACAAAAAAAAGAAAAAAAAAAATAATAACGAACATAATTTATGGAAAACCAATGAGAAATAAGAAACACAAAAAATATCTAGTGCTATGTAAGGGATACGAGTCGATCGGGATCGATTTTTATCGCTATGTATTCGTGAAATCGATGATTTTTCTTCAGTGAGATATTTGCGTTCGTTTTGATAGAGAAATCGAAAAAAAAGAGTACGAAGACGATGCGAAGTGAGGATCAAATTTAGATTAAGGCAATGGCACTATGACTTAAATTTCGTTCTAGATAAATTATATCGCAATATTTATTATATTTGAGTAGTCGATATATCGATATTCGATCTCACCCTGAATTTAGATATATCGTCGGTACTACAATGCGTGATTATTACTACTCAAAAAAATTGAGGGGATACTCGTTGTTTCCGAATGGTTATAATTCAACCAATAACGATTGAATTGAATCGACCAAGTGATCATTTTGAAAAGAAAAATTCAAGTTTCAAAACGATCACTTGGTCGATCGGATATGATAACTCTTAGCCAAGGTATAGTCGTTAAAAGATAATTGTCCACTTAATTTTTTCGAGGAGTGTATTTTCGATGTACCGAGTAAACACCGATAAGCCGGGTGTGTAATCGATATCGATCTATCGATTTACTCGATATGTTTTCGATATATCGAATAATCAATATCTATCGTGAAACGTGAATAGAATTCGAGTAAGGTACGCCATTTTTCACGGATTTGTATATATAAGTTTCTAAAAAAGTTCATCGAACTGTAAATAACGTGCGGTGCCATTGAATGGGATCGGAGCCGCAACGGAGCCGCAGCGGCGAAACGGGCTGATGAGAAACGAAAAAGGGGCGTGCGTAGAATCGCGATCCTCTCGCGGCCGGGCATTCAGCGAGATATTTAGTCGCGATGCGGTACGAATAGTATTTTCTTTAATTAAAAGTCACTTTCGTGAAGACAATGGTTAAGTACGGTATAAGCTCCTTGATTAAAAGCTCCGCGAGTTACCCGCGCCGAACGAGACGGAGATAAAAAAATAAGAGAGGGAGAGAGAGAGAGAGAGAGGGTATCTCCATAGTAGATATTATATTTATATAATACAAAACGATACGTGTAACGCGCGAGTCTTTTTTAATTATCCTGTTATGTTGTATTTTCGATATTTCCGTTCTCGATGGGTACATGTTATATGGATAAGCGTTATCCGGATAACAATGAAATAATAGAAACATACTAGATAAGAAAACAAAAAAAATAAACAAATGTTCGCAACAAAAAAATAAAAACATGAAATCGACGATAAGTGTTTAGCGTTGTAAAACAAAGTGTGTATGTACCAACAATTAAGAAGAAAATCACTGCAAAAATTAACGAAAAAAAAAAAAATACATAAAAAATAGTAAAACCAAAAAAAAAAAGACGTTGTACCAAAAGGAATATCCAATGCCTTTTGAACAGAGAAACAAATTTATTCGTCTAAAAAAAAAAAAAAGAACACATTGAAACATCCCAATATGTTAAAACTCAATCGACGACTACTATTGAAAATAGTTCTCGCCAGATCCGCGAGGTTTGCGGCTTATAAAGATAAATATATACATATATTTAAGCGAATGGTTTTAACGATAAAAGTGTAAAACGATTCAGTGCTACCTCGCTCTTTTATACGCGCATTTAGCACGCTCTTTTCTATCTTTCTCTGCTATCTCTTTCTCTATCTATTTATCTCTCTCCTTCTCCCCCCGCCCGCCCCTTTTTCCTTATTACCTTGACACTGTAATACGATCATTACGCAATTTAATTTTCGCCAGAAGAGATAGATACAACTTCTCGACCAGCAACAGAAGAAAATAACGGGAAGAAAATTTTTTCAAGCGAGTATCGTAGCACTGCATCGTTTGTCGTGCAAATGAATTATAATGAGAGAAAGGGAGAGAGAGAGAGAGAGAGTTGCGAGAGTATCATAAGTATACGTATTTTCTCAGAAAAAAAAATTGAACAAAAAAGTGAAATAAACAGAGAATATATATATATGATAAAAACGAAAATAAAAAAAATGAACAAATACCTCTACTGTATGTGACAATCGTTGTTTTTTATTTCGTGCATCCACATCGTACGATCAGAATCGAGAATTGCGGCTCGTACTCCGGAGTCTATCCATCCGCTGATGAGAATCGCGAGAAATTCTCTTTCTCCGCTCGCTCATCGGCTTATCTTTATTCCTACGGCAGAAATGAAGCGGCACTTAAATTCACGCTAACGCCACAAATGCGGTTTGGAATTCTCGTATCGCCGCAACAAAAGCAAATCGCGTTTAAGTAGATTTGGTCCGACTTTTCGTAAACAAAGATGAGAAAAGGTAAGAGAAGATAGAGAGAGAGTGTGTGAGAGAGAGAGAGAGAGAGAGAGAGAGAGGGATGAGAAAAAATTATTCCTCCGACCGTTCAACGATAACTGAGATTGATAAGGGGGTTGTTTTCTCGGTGAATTGTTTTTTCCTCATCCTTCTCGGTTTCCTTTTCTCTTTTTCTCCTCGTCTTCTCGGTTCCAGCGGAGTTAACTTCTCGTAGTTTCACTTGTAAGGATCGCATACCATCCTTGTCTGCGGAATTTCGCGCATCGCTCGTGGGGACGCGCTCTCGGTTTCCTAGAAAATTGATTGCACGGCGCGCTCACCCCCTTCAACCTCCTCCCCCTCCCGCCCCCTCTCGCTCACCCCTCTCGCACGAAAGTAGGTCAATCGAGCAGTACAAATCTGTGTAGTACGATGTGACAACGGCGAGATATACGGTGGAATTGAAAAAAAATTTCTCACGTGGTTTTACTTTTTCTACGACGTTCGGCTGGATCAACGCACGTGACCAATTACTTTCGTCTTGGATCCATCGAATTTTTTTACTATCGCTTCGTGGTTTCGCGAAAATAATTTCTTGAATAAATATCGTTCGAATTTTTCTCCAATCTTCAAACACTGAAACAATTTTCGGTTATTAAAAAATTTAATAAATATTTAAGAACATAATATTACAATATATTTTATATGCAATTATAGTATAGCAATATCATTTGTCGACGACACGTCACGGTGGTTGAATCTCAACTATATAGCAATTGGATGAAGCTGTTTTATTCAGCCAGCTGATCGACAGTGGGCGTTTCGCAGGACTAACCGATCAAGGTCGAAAAATTGCACGTCTGCACTGTCCAGTTAGTCATCGTCGGACAGCGAGGGGAGGGTTCGTCAACGTTTGACAGCGTCGTCATTAAATCGTTCTCGGGGGATGTTATTCGACCCTCCCCGGCCGTCGTACAACGTTGTACGTCCCCCTTCGAAAAAAAAAAAAATCGAAAGAGGAAGGGAAAAAAAATGATCTCAGGATCGAACGACTACCTGTCCATAAAAATCGCCGAGTTTCTTATGAAAATAGTCGGTTTTTGGTACGTAAAAACAGAAAGAGAACAGCGAATGATGAATTTATTACTGGCGTACACGCTGTCCGCCATTACTCTCGCCATCATCGTCGAGAGTTTCGAATTCTACAACGCTTTCGCCGATTTCTACGTGAGGTTCTCGCTGATTTATAGTACTCCGTGGTGACAAATTGAAAATCAACGGAATAATTTCAGGAAGCCACTTATGTAGCATGCTCCGCGCTCCCGGTGATATTGATTCTTATCAAGCTGGCGTTCCTGCTGGCTAATCGGGGAGAAGTGATCGGTCTCATACAGTACACGATGGACAACTTCTGGTTCATCGAGCACGACGATTACGATCGGCGAGTTATGGACGAGATTAACAATAGGAGCCTCACACTGATGTGCCTCTTCACGTTTTTCGTTCAAGGAACATGTGTTTGTTACATGATATCGCCCATCGTTGGTAAAATTATTCGACGAGAGTGCATTTCGTTCAGTCGGATACATTTCAAAAAAATTAAGGGGACTGTTATCATTTATAAGCGTTTGAAAGGTGTCCCTAAATTTTTTTGAATACATCTGTCATTTTTGACAAAATTCATTATTTCGTAATTTAGCAATAATTCCCAGAGTTTTCTTTTTATCTTGCTCATTATAATCTCACTTTTTGATCTTCCGGAGCCTATAGTTGAACTACTCTAAAACCTCTTTAGAACTTTTTGGAAAAGTTTTGGGGAAGCAGCTGTTCGCAGAAAAAGTTGATTTCGTGCGATATAGTATCGAGTGACACTTTTTGTTTCATTTTTCATATAGAATCGATCGAATATTATATTTGTATTCCCTGAAAAAGAAAGTTCGGTTCTCGCCTATGTTTTGGCGGATATCTGTTGATCTCGCTGGTTTGAAGACTTCGAAAACTTCTCGAGATCCATTCAAGGATATCCTGGAAACATTTCATCCTCTGACACATGTTCATTTGTCATTTCTTTCTTCGTCTTTCACGATAAGTTGATTCATAAATACATTCATTTATGGAAGAGATGAATTTTCCATTTTTCATTCCATTGTGCGTTAATAACATGGGATCGTATCGTGCTAAGGAGGCAGAAGTAATTTGATGATATCGTTCATTAAACTTAGCCTCTGTTAAGACTTCGCATTATTCGCTCGATCGTCTTCGAATCGTGATAAATTCGATCCTCTTTTTCATTGTTCTGCAATTTGCTTCTTTTTTTTTTCACAGAGAGCTACGGTAAAAACGAAACCGACCGAGTTCTACCTTTCAAAATAACAACGAATTTGGTCCCTATAACGAAAACACCGTATTACGAAGTGACATTCGCTGCAGAGGTATTATTGTGTAATTATTACCACGTACGCAAATGAATGTTTTTGTAAATACGACCGGCCAAATGCATTATTAGGATCACTAATGTAACTCTCATTGAAACGAGACGTAATTAAATTCAATAATTACCTCTGTTCGCCGCCAGTCGTACTACTTTATTCTATTTTCGAGTACTCTCGAGCTAACAAATTTTTCAGACCTTCTCTCTCATTCACTCGGGCATCTGCTTCTGCTGTTTCGACAATTTCTTCAGTCTGATAAACCTACACACAGCCGGCCAGTTCAAAATCCTACAGCACAGAATCGAGAGGATATACGACCAGGAACAACCAGCCGATACGTGCGATCTGCTGAAGCCCTGCATCCTCGATCACTACAAATTGCTGCGCTACGTGAATCGCGTAGAGAACATATTCACTTACACGATTCTGTTTCAGCTTCTCATATCGAGCGTCATGATCTGCATGGCCGGCTTTCAGATAGCCTTGGTAAGCCGGCGAGCGAATTTTCTCCAATAAAATTTTTCACTCTCGATTATTTTCCCCTCGCCCAGGGACACGGAATATTTTTACGACGGCTCATATTCTTCGCGCACGCCGGCGGTTCCTTTTTTCAGCTCTTCGTGATATCGATCACGTCTCACGAGGTGATGGTGGAGAGCCGGGAAGTGGGCGATGCGGCTTATCGCAGCTACTGGTATCGCGAATCCCATCGATTATCCAAAGACACGGGGCACGGCCTCATGATGGTTATGCTGCGCTCGAGTCGTCCCTGTCACATCACGGCCGGCAGATTTTCACCGGTCACGCGGGAGTCTTTCATGGCGGTAACTCTGCAAAATTTAATTTTCGTTCATACACTGTTTGTAGTTAGTATCTTTAATTCAAACAAATATTTTGTTGAATGAACTTTATATTTATTTGGATATGCAAACAAATATGAACAATATTTTCAGTGTAGAAAAGCATTAATGCAATATTTTCGTTCCACATGCATTTATCCTTGACTGTGTTCACTCAATTTTTTTCAGTAGTATATATCAATATAATTCACCAAAATGTGAAATTTGCTTTCAAATGAAGAGATTTTTAAAAATACATAAAGATACAGACAGAATCAAACGTAACAATGCCAACTATCAATATTTTCCAAGCACTTTCATTGTAACAGTAATGTATTCTCTTTTGTTACTCTTACCTCACTATTAACTGCGTTGATGCTGCAAACAATATGAATAACACAAAAACCGTGACTGAAAAAACCATACTTTTCAGGCAATCAGCACAGCAGCTTCTTACTTCGCTCTCCTACGAAAGCTCGACGATGAACAGGATTCGTGAAAACGTTCTCGTTCCGCAAGGAACGGTAAAGAATGCAGCGTGTAGAGCTGTAAATAGCGTGTAAATAAATTTTAGCGGAACCGACTCGCCGGTGTACGATAAATATATCGCGCCTTATATTGCACTGTTGCGCAGCCGAAGAGCACCGCACTCCCTCTCGATCGAGATGCACCCTACCGGACGTCCGTGAAATCAAGTTTCCCTTCCCGATAATCTCGCTCCAACTGTAATAGATCGAAATTGTTTTAACGAATAGTTACGAGCACTAGTCGATCGCCCCAATCATGCACGCCAATTTTTCAATTTTCCCAGCTCTTTCTTATTTATGAGCAATTCGACGAGAGTTGGGGAAAGAATTTCAGGACACTCGGAGCGCTCGGTAAGACGAGACAATGTCGCGCAAGCAGGAATATCGATCGGTGGTGCTCACCAAGTTCTTCATGAAGATCGTCGGCCTGTGGAAGGCGAATTCGCAGTGGGAAAAACTTTTGATGCGGATAGCTTTTTGGTACGCGATTGCCGCGATAAGTTTCGCGATCGCGGTGGAGTTGGTCGATCTCGTTCACTGCCTAGGAGACTTTTACGTACGTATATCTTTTCCGTTTCTCATCCACTCTTCGGTATTATCATAAAGGAGCGAGATGGATAGGGAAGAGAGGGAGAAGAAAAAAAAAAAAGATTCTTGATTAATGTCAAAAGTCGAGCGAGTCAAACGAAACGGTGATAAATCACTACCCGCGCGCACTCCTCGGCGTCCTAATTCCGTGCGCGTGGGCGTCGACGATACAATTTTCATAAGAAATATATTCATATTTGCGCCTTTGAAATGCGCGCACTCTCTCTCCTCTCTCTCTCTCTCTCTCTCTCTCTCCTCTTTCTCTCACGTGCTCTTGTTCGCATATAGCGAAAATACGCCTTGATTAATCGTTATTATCGTGACATTTTTTAGGCCGTTACGGACAACCTGTGCGCCACGCTGCTACTGGTGATGATATTGGTGAAAATGGGAAATTTCGTGTTCCATCGCGACCTCCTGGACGAGTTGATATCGTACGCGGAGCGGAAATTCTGGACGGTCAGCTACGATGGGCCGGACGCCGCGATACTCGAGGAGTACGACAGCCGTGGGATATTCATGACTTACACCTTCACCTTCATCGTTCACATGGGAGCTTTTAATTACATAGTCGCGCCGCTGGCCGGTAAAGAAAATTCACCGAACCTGTTTCGAAGACCCCACGGCCTGGTCTTGCTCTTTCTTGTTATTGAAATTAGATCAGATAGCGATTTTTCTCGGCCGGTGCACTTGTCATGGTTTTATCTGATCCAGCTCTCCTTGACCTGCCCTCGAGTTGATTGCAATTCCATATTGAATAATGAGAGTCGAATCGGATCTTGAATGGGCTTTATTTTTTTCCACGCTGAGGAAAATTTTGGTAGGAGTGAGCTGGTTGAATCTTTTTTTTTTTTTCACGAAAAACCAAATTCTATTATTCCGTACCTGGTAAATCTAGTTCGGTTTAATCGTCAATCTCATTTCAGTCGATGACCTTTCAAACTTGACCCCAACTGGCTTTCAGTTTCCCATTATTTAATAATCTCGTTCCAATCAGCTAGCGGACCAAGATCTGGTTTCCCTCTTGGCTGGATGAAATTTATGTTGAATGCTCATATTCGAAATAAATATTCGACAGGTGCATTAACCTGTTTGTCGAGTTCGGAACAGGTTATATCACGAGCAAGGTCAGGTTTTAGATTCCGGAATCGAACAGCTAATTAAAACGAAATACTAGGGTGGATGTACCATTTGTGGCCACTTTAAACAATTTCGTGTTTTTGATAACAAATTAAATCAATTTAATTATTATCTATTCAATAAGAGAAAATCAATCAAATCTTAGATGTACGAGTAATTGAGCTATTACATGTATAATGCCTGTTGCCATAGCATTATTTTTTTAGCATTTCACACACGATTTTCATCAAATATTAATGATTCACTTAGCAGTCCTTTTTAAAATTTTTACTAACAATAAAAAATTGCTCAGATACACTACAACTGATGTGTTTTCAATATTTATTGAAACCATACTCTTAACAATTCACAATATCAAGATACTTAATATGTGACTATAAATATCAGTGGCCACAAACGGTACATCCACCCTAAAAGCAAATTTCTTGAAAATTTTTCGAACAATGGGATCCTTATCGAGCAGAGAACGTCGGGAAGAACGAAACCGATCGGGTACTCCCCTTCAAGCTCTGGGTGAATCTACCGGTGACCACGACGCCTTATTACGAAGTGACTTACACGATCCAGGTATCCGAAAAGAGCGTCGAATAAGGGGGGGAGCATAAAATTCTTCATCGCGCCACGTATCTCATCCGTCGTACTCTCGTGCATTACAGTCCCTCTCGACTTACCACGCCGGCATCTGCACGTTCTGCTTCGACAATTTCATCTGCACGTTCAATATTCACGCCGCCGCCCAGCTGAAGATACTGGCGCATAAAATCGAGATCATGGCGGACAGATACGCTCCGGTGAGCACGACGGACGCGGAGAAGGCTGGGAGTCCGTCCTCGGAGCGGGACGAGCGAGCCAATTCGGCGTACCGGTACTTCGGCTCCTGTATACGGGATCATCTCGCTCTCATCTCGTTCATCGAGAGAATGGAACGGGCTTTCAGCGTGATCCTCCTCGGCCAGTTGCTGCTGTCTAGCGTCGTCATTTGCTTCGGCGGATTTCAGATTCTCGTAAAACGGGATCTTATTAAATTCCCTCTCCCGCCTTTTTATTTCCCTTCCTGCTCTCTCTGTCTCCGCGATTGAAAGCTATCGTCAATTCTCATGCCGTTTCTCTTCGCAGGCCGCCGAGACGGTGGTGAGGAAATTCATTTACTCGTTCATTTTCATCGGCGGTCTCGCTCAGCTGCTGATATACACCTGGACCTGCAACGATATCATCACACAAAGCACTTGTATATCCGATGCCGCGTACAACTCCAACTGGTATCTGTTACCGTTGACGGAAGTGGGTATGAGGATCAGGAGAGGTCTCGTGATGGTCATAATGAGAGCTCGCAGGCCCTGCGCGCTCAGGGCCGGTCCCTTTGCCGTCATGTCGCTCGAAGTGTTTACATCAGTGAGTTCGAAACGAGTCCGCGAGAACCAACGATGGCCTGGAATGGAATTTCGTGCACTGAGAATGAAATTTTGTTGGATTTATTCAATTTTCATTTACACACGTTCGGGTAAATATTTAATTTTTTTGACGAGATAATTTTTTGAACTACAGACATCGATTTTATTTAAACTAATATTTGATCGTTTTAAACAATAATTCATTTTATTGTATTGAATATTCATTGGAACGAATGCGAATAAATATTGAGTACATTTAACAAGATTTTCTTTCAGTGTACATATTACGAATCGTTACTCCAGGTTGATTTTAATTTGAAAAAATCGGTCGATCGGTTGAGATCATTTCACTTTGCAAAAGAAACCTTTTTAAAAATGTTGTCGAACCAATTGAATATGCATTTGCATACTGCCAAGAGGAGATTTTGACAGTTCGATAAAAAAATCGTTCAGCCTGACAAAATAATTGTTGAATTATATATTTAATTGGTTCAACAACATTTTTTTCTCAGTACAAAAAGCCAAAAATCGAACTTTTGGTCTCTCTTACAGATCCTGCGTACCGCGATGTCGTACTTCACTCTGCTGAGACAGATGTCGGAGGAAGTCTAGGACAACACAAGCCCTCACTCTGTTCCACGAAATTGCGTTAAAATAAAAAACCATAAAACATACGGAATTTCTTGCTCGTCCAGTTGGTACCCATCGTGGCGTCGTTGGTCGGCGAACGATTTCACGAGCTACGAACTTATAACGCCGGTTATAGTCCGGCTGACTTCGCTCGAGCGAGCCTCGCTACCTCCGTTGCCGTACTGTCAGGGGATTCGAGATTGATAACACGAGAGACGCGAGTAAAAAAAAAAAAAAATATAAAATCGTAGGTTTGATACGTATTATTACGCACGGGTACAATTATGATCTGGTATATCTTTTTCGTGTCCTCGACTTGTCGTTCGATACTTCCCTTTTTCGCGATCCTAACCAGAGAGAGATCGGCATTTTATTACCACCCCCTCCCCCCTCCTCCCCCCTCGCCATCGACCAGCCAAGGGTTCTATGTCACGCTTATCGTTCTCGTAAAGCGATACGCCCGGTGTGCTCTCGCGATAACATTAGCTACGAGTGTTCGCGGATCTCTTCAAGGTCGCTACCCGTGTGATAAAAAAAAGAGGAGGGAGAAAAAAATCGTCGTCCGTTATGTTGAAAAAAATCGAACGCACGGAGCCACCGGGCGAGATAGACGAGAGGGATCTCTCCGTGACTCTCACGTCTTTCTTCATGAAGTTCGCCGGTTTCTGGCTGTCCGATAATCCGACCGAGGAGATCAGACGTAACGTAGCCTTTTATTACTCGATCGTGGCCGTAGGCTTCGCCATTGTTATCGAGGTGCTCGAGTTCAAGCTGGTCTTGGGCGATTTCGGCGTGAGTTTGTTCTTGTAGTACACTCAGGGAAATTTGTAGTGAAATCGACTGAGTAATTAGTTCACTGATCGACAGTAAAATCGAACTAACAGTGTATACACAGAAAAAAAGGATCGAGTAATTTTTCTTGATTAAAGAAATGAATCTCAAAATGTTTCGATCCAAGAATGTATATTTTTGAACAAGTCAATGTTTATTTCATTCAAGAAAATTAATATTCTTTCTGAAAAATAATAATATAATATAATAAATAACATATATTGTATATCATATAATATTTCTTTTTTTTGTGAACAGTAATTATCTTAAAAGACATTTTTTTACGCAACTCTTGAATCAAGTATATTCGTCTCCATTCAAGTAGCCCTTTTTCTGTGAACAAAATGAACCTATTGAATGTATTTTTTTTCATTTAGTCCTTGATAGATAAGGTTGTAGCGTGCCGACTCATCGCGATAGTCGAAAGTTTGCCCATTCAGATTTATTTATGCAATATAAGTTGTGGCTTCCAATCAGGATATGACCTACGTCGGGTGCAATATTATGACCCTGATGATGGTGCAGTATAAGTTTTCCATACTCTCCATACAACGCACCAAGTTCTTCGATATCATTTTGTACACGCAAAAGAACTTCTGGCACAGCGACTACGATGAATACGGCGCCCAAGTTGTGCAGAGTTGCAGGAAGAGGTGCGTTTTGTTTGTCTGCTCTTTCACGTTCTTCGCTTTGGGGACGGTCTGCTGTTACACCGTAACCCCCATTCTCGGTAAATATCTTCGATCTCACCGGCGTTCCCATTCGGGCTAATTCGTTATCTTTCAGCCAACATGGGGAAGAACGACTCCGATAGGATTTTGCCATTCATGATCGACGTGAAATTGTTCCTCAGCACTCCTTACTACGAGATTTTGTTCTTCTCCGAGGTATTTTTTAAGAACAGTCTTTTTGAACCAACTAAACGTGAGTTTTCATTCGAGCGACCGAACTGTCAAAATATCATTCTGACAGTGTAGAAATGCTTGATTAGTTGATTCAAAAAATTGTTCCCACTATGAGTTCGGGGGAAAAAAAAATTATTTGTTCGGAACGACGCAGGTATTGTCTTTGATGCACGTCGGAATTTGCTATTTTTGTTTCGACAACTTCATATGCATTCTGAATGTCCATGCTGCGGGTCAGTTTCGCATACTTCAGAACAGATTTACGCGTGTGTGCGACGGTCTGCGTAATTACGAGCCGGCGGACGACGGAGCCGGCAAAGCCAGTCTAATATCGCCGAATGGCACGGCGAAGTTGTATGAAAATTTCAAGCGTTGCGTACGGCAACATCAAATTTTAATCGAGTATGTCGCCAGACTGGAGGACACATTCACAATGATCGTTCTCGGTCAAGTCCTGATGTTCAGCGTGCTATTATGCTTGGTCGGCTACCAAATATTATTGGTTAGTAGAGTCATAATTAAACCGAGTTTGCACAAGACTTTGTTGTAGTTGCCGCAGACGAGTACTACGGCAAACATTAAAATGTCGTTAGGCACTGGCTAAAACCTATCGAGTGGAATTCCGAATCTACGTAAAATCTTCGATCTCACCACACGAAATTTGCTCGTTCTCCAACTAGATTCCATTTTATATCATTAATTTCGAGTAAACCTCTAAAAAAGTTTTTCGAAAAAATTTTAACGAATGTTCCAACACAAATATCGAGTATGTTAATCAAACAGAGTCAAAAATTCGATTATCATTTTTAACAGTTTGTATTGAATTTAATTTTTGACCTCTCAACTACTGGCGCACAAAATTTTCTAAAATTTCATACAATAAATCAATTTATGGTTTAGGGAAGTGGCCCGAGCGCGAGGAAGGCAATTTTTTTGTGCCACATGTGCGGTACAATGGTTCAGCTGCTAATGATGACGTTCAGTTGCAACGGCCTGATCGAGGAGAGCAACGCGATAGCTCCTGCGGCTTACTCGGCGCTGTGGACCCTGTTGCCCATGAATAAACATGCCCGTGAATTACGCAGAGACTTGAAATTCGTCATAATGAGATCCCAGCGGCCTTGTTGCATTACAGCCGGCGGTTTCTTTCCCGTCTCCCTGGAAACGTTCACAACAGTAAGCGCGAGGGAGGAAAGAAGTTGCAAATTCCACAGAAGATTAAAAAAAAGAAAAAAACTGTTCTAGGTACTCAGCACAGCCTTGTCTTACTTCACCCTACTGAGGCAACAGAACGACCAGATAACGAGGGTCGAAGTTGACTGAGAGAGAGCGAGAGAGAGAGCTTGTAGAGAGTAGTCAGCCGAGAGAGAATAAAGATTACGTTCGAGGAATCTAAGCGTTGTCTTACCAGATCGTTATTACGGTATTTGTCGCGAGCTAATCGTCCGAAGTGGTGGCTCTCGCGTTAAGCCGAGCCGGTGTGGCGCGAGCGGGCCATTAACAGCGATATCGATTGATCCTAGCGAGTGCCGAAGTACGATTAAAAGCACCCTGCGCGCTTGCACCCGCTTATATAATATATATAGATGTCTACGTATAGATATACGCTAGCCTCGAGAAGGAGAGAGAGAGTATATGCGTCAATTTACCGCACTTACCGCAATACGGGCCTTGATATTGCCGCTTGTTATACGTACTTCAACTTCGATACTGTACTATAACGTGTATCCTCTCGAGAGATAAGAGACGAGCGGGGGAGGGCGTACCGAGAGGTGAGTCGAAAATCCGAAATACGAAATAACACGTAACGAGACGAATTCAATCGGACTGTAAACTCGAATTGTTACAGAGCACTGGGAAAAATTGTTGAACCTAAACTATTCACTCATACACTGCCAAGGATATTTTGACAGTTCGATGAAATGATCGTTCAGTCTAACAAAATAATTGTTAAATAAATTTTTCACTCGAAAGATTTTCATTTTACTGAACAAAATATTCTCTTGGCAGTATGAATGCATAGTTTAGATTTAGTGTGGGAGGACAAAAAATTAAAACTGTAAATTGTGCATTTTCTCGAGAGATAAGAAACGAGCGAGGGAGATAAAAGTGGTGCGTTAAAAATTGGAATTGTCGTTGCAAAGCACTGGAAGAAAATGTCGAACCCAAACTATGCACTCATATACTGCCAAGAAAATATTTTGACAGTCTGACAAAATTGTTAAATCAATCAATAAATTTTTCACTCAAATTTTTCTACTCAACAAAATATCCTCTTGGCAGTATATGAAAGGTTCAGGTTCGACATTTTTTTCCTAGTCGAGGAGGACAAAAAATTAAAACTGTATTTTCTCGAGAGATAAGAAACGAGCGAGGGAGAGGAGAGTTAAAAATTCGAAATAACGAGACGAATCCAATCGCGAGCCAGCCGAGAACTATAAACTCGAATCGAAGTACGAGGAAGTGGAAAAACGTGATGAATTCTCATCCCTCTACTCCGTTTCGTTTAAATATGAGAACACCTGACAATCACTTTGACGAACGTCCAGCTGGGGTAGGTGGTATCGGGCTTTCTCGGATCGTTAATAACCGTTCTTCGTTCCGGTAGTGGATAAAGCTCGTTACGGCCAGACACGTGATCAAAGGCTACGTTCGAGTTTTAACGACGCTTGTTTAACTGTGTAATTTCTCCCCTCCCGGAGGGTTAATTCTTATCTCGCCGGGCGTGGACGACGTTTCTAGTTTCAGTCATCGAATCGCGATGCGCGAGACAACTGCTGATTTGTCCGTCACTATTACGTCCTTCTTCATGAAGTGCGTCGGATTCTGGCTGGTCGAGGATTCGAAAGATCTGACCAGGCGAAAGTTGGCGCTCTATTACACGCTCTGCGCGATTTCTTTCGCCATTTACGTGGAGAGTGTCGATTTTTATCACAATTGGGGTGATTTTTCTGTGAGTCGGGTGAAAATTCTCGAATCGAATGAATATTTGTAGCTGTTTAGAAAAATTCGTAAAAATATTCACTCGATTCAACAATCAAACGAAAAGTTTTAAATAGTGAATTCTCTAGGAGTTGGCTTATATTTCCTGCAACATAATGGCTCTGGTCATAGTTTTGTACAAAATCACGATACTGACTATTTATCGCGAGGATTTAATGAATCTCATCGTCTACACGCAGAAGCAGTTTTGGAACTCGAATTATGACGAATTTTGCCGAGGAATCTTAGAAGCTTGTAAGAAGAGATGCATCGTGTTTGTTTGCTCGTTTACGTTTTTCGCGCAAGGGACCATCGTTTGTTATACGATCACACCGATCTTTGGTAGTACGACGAGATAACGACCACTCGAATATTGTAGAAACGGAACTTTTGCTTCTAGAAAATATCGGCAGAAACGAATCGGATAGAGTATTACCTTTCAAGATGTGGATCGACTTTCCATTCTCGTTGTCGCCGTATTACGAGATAACGTTCGTTACGCAGGTTTGAATACACACATAGTTTGCGTTGAAAAAAGTTGAATCAGATAAACGAGATTTGAATGAATAATTGGTCATAAATAATTGAAATAGAACGTATTACGGAATTTTACGATTGTTATTCTGCGATTAAATAACGAGAGTTAATTTTATATACTTCTCGTCCTTAGATATTATCTCTTTATCATTCGGGAATATGTTATTTCTCGTTCGATAACTTCCTCTGCATATTGAACGTTCACGCTGCCGGCCAGTTCCGCATGCTGCAGTACAGACTTTCGAGGATAAGCAAGCAGCCGGACAACGAGATTTATCCTGGCGCCAAACGAATCACGAGCGACGTAATCTACGAAAACTTCAAATGCTGCATACGCCAGTATCAAGCACTCATCGAGTATTGCAAGCAGCTCGAGAAAGTCTTTACGTTCATCATACTCGGCCAAGTGCTGCTGTTTAGTTTGCTGATTTGCCTGGTGGGATATCAAGTGTTACTGGTGGGTGCGAATTGTGAAATAAAAATCAAATCTTATCTAAACAAACTCTTAACGAGTGGAGTTGAAACGAATGCCAATAAATCTTTAATTCCCTCTCTTTTCAATGTATCATTCTCGATCATTTCAAGTTTAACACTGAAAATTTTGTCGAATGTACTCAGTATTTATTTCTGCACGACAAAATTGTTTAAAATGATTAAATATTAGTTCAAATGAAACTGGTGTTTGCCATTTGAACAGTGTCTAGGAAACTAAATATTTATTCAAACGTACGCAAATATCGAGCAACCTCGACAAAATTTCATTTTCAATACGATTTTAAACACAATGTATAATTTTTATTGCGAAAACAAAATTCTGCGCAGGCGGATGGACCTCCGGCGAGACGAGCCATCTTCATCTGTCACATATGCGGCACTCTCGTGCAGCTGTGGATGCTCACCTTTAGCTGCAGCGGCCTGATAGATTCCAGCCTGCTGATAATCGACTCGGCGTTCGGCTCGGAATGGTACGACACGCCGACGGACGAGGCCGGGCGAAAATTGCGAAAGGACATTGCGATCACGATCCTGAGGGCCAAACGTCCCTGCTGCCTCACCGCCGGCGGATTTTTTCCAGTCTCGCTCGAGACTTACACGACGGTGAGCGCGCACTGGGAGGATCGCTGCGATCGCAATCGACGTGTCAATTACTGTCCCGTTTTTCTTTCCAGGTCATGAGCACCGCGATGTCGTACTTCACCCTCATGAGACAGCAGAGCGTGAAGGTTTAATCCGTGCGGTTCTGTCGTTTCGAAAAAAAAGTCTAACAATAATAATTTTGCGTAGTAAATTTATTTCTCTATTCATTTTGATATTCAGTCAGTATTTTGTGTTGTATCGGCGAACGTTAAGTCGAGATTTTAACCGCTGCGGATAAGTCAGGCGTTTCTGTGGAGCGAAGGATGTCTGCTTGACCAACCGGATTGGTTGAGGTTCAACTGTTGATAATTCGAGTTTTGCAGTTCTCGCCGCGAGGAAAGGAACTCTAGAGGTAAGTTAGGTTTCTAGTTTATTTATTCAGTTTATGACTAATTATCTTTATTTAATTTCAGAACAAACGCTCGTGTATTTTCTATACAGAAATTAAGAATCTTAGCGAGTTTTGAGTTTTTAGGAAAATGATATTATTCTTGTTTCGAGTCTGCCAGAAAGTTTTTTAGTAATTCCACACCTTCTCCATTCGCTGTTCTGTATCCAGGCGCCGACGTTTTAACTTTCTCCATCCATCTGGTCACGTTCTTGTAGTTTTCCAAATCGAATCCTAATGCCTTCGAAATGTAATCGTTATATTTAACTCAGCGACAGTATTAATTAAAATCTTTGATAGTCGATTCCCAAAGGAATACCTCGGCTGTCGAAACGGAAGCAGCCAATGAGAGATCGGCTATTGTCAGGTTACGTCCCGTCGTGTAATCCTGTCCTTCTAGAAATTGGTCGAGGACTTCAAAAGCAGCTTCCAGCTTCTCGTATTGTTGCTGATCGTACTCCTCTGCGCCGTGGAACAAACACGGGAACTGTCAAAGAAGCAATACGATGAAGAGTCGTACGCTGAGAGGAAAAAGTTTTTGAATCAGCTAAATGAGCATTTCTATACTGTCAAAATATTTTGTGTGATAAAAATTCGAGTGAATAAGATTTGGCAAATCGATAAATTTTTTGACAGTATTTGTCGATTCAATAAAATATTTTACGGTGTAGGAAGTTGTCGTGAAATATTTTTTAAGATAACTTTAACGTACATAGTACGAGACCACGTGCTTGTAAAGCGTGTCCATGTCGAAATTCAGTCGTTCGTTAATCACAGCACGAACGGCTGGATTTTCGGGATAGAGCCTCTTATTTTTTCCATACTGGTCCACCAGATACGCCATAATGGCTCGGCTGAATGGTAAAAAAGAGGAATGAAAAACTGGGGACCGAAGAAAATATTCATGCACACATTCGAACTATACATATTCATAAGGGATTCGACGCAGGGGCGAGAAAACCCCGGGACTGATTGAAAATACATACGTACATGCATGCACGTAGTGCGGATACCAAAAAAGAAGCATTGATTAATATTTCACAAACCTTTCGCTCAATTTATAATCACCGTCCACCAGAAGTGGCACGGTCTTTTGCGGATTCAGCTTGGAAAATTAAAATAGTTTTAATTAGTCGATTGCAACTTGGACTCAAACGGAAAATAGAAAATAATGAAACCTAATCGACCTAAAAACGAACGAAAAAATCGACCTAATAACAAAAAAAAAAAAATAGGTATCGTTTCATTTTCACATCTTAATGTTATTTTTCAGTTTGAACAATTAAAAGTTTCGATTAGTCAGTTGCAACGTGGATAAAAAAAAAAAGTAGAAAATAATGAGACCTAGTTAAAAATCAATCTAACAACAAAAATAGGCATCATTTCTGTCGATTCACCGGATATTTCGTCTGGAGTAAAAAATCGAGAAACAAAATTACACCTGCTCGAATTCAGGCTGCAAATGCTCGCCAGCCGACAGATCCACCGGCACGAGATTGAGCTCGATACCGAGTGACTCCGCGGCGAGTAAAACCGCGCGACAGGGCGAGCTCATTGGCGCGTAGTATAAATCCATCCGATCGAAGATTGCACCTTACGCACTGCCGGAGTTTATATATTTTTTACTCCTATTCAATCGAAGGTCACGAGTATCGAAGAAGAGCGTCGCGAATGGAACGTGTCGTCCTGCGCGAGTAGAGCCGACTGGGGCTCGGTCGATACGCGAACGTCTCGGGGCTTATAGGTTCTACGTGTACGGCGGCAATACGCGAGAGACGTGAGTCGTTAGTCACGCTCGGCACTTCTTATAGAATTTCCGTAGACAGTGAAATGGCGGTACGAGCGATCGATTCACTTAGCCATCCATCATTCGTCGTTCTTTTATTATCGTTTCTATAATCGAGGGGAGGAATCGACTCGGTCGTATCATTTCGGCTCGTTTCGCTTTCTCTCGATCACGCGTCTCAGCTCGTCGCACTGCTGGGCGTTCAGCTCGTCGTACCCGGGCGTGACCCTCTTCATCGTCGAGTACCAGCCCCGTACGTTCGGGTACCCGCCGAAGTCGAAATCCGCCACCTGCAAAGACTCGCCCGGCGTTAATATTTCACCGGGTTTCTCGGCCTCTCTACGGTCTACCTCGTAGGTTGATATCGTGACTACCGTCGCGAGGTCGGCCAGGGTGAGATTGTCACCTGCCAGATACTTGCTACTCCCGAGAATATCCTCGAGCTGCTCCATAGCCTTCAGAATCCTCTCGTATACCAGCGGATTTGCCTCGGCTTTCCTGAACAATATCGGATGCTGAAAAAAAAAAAAAAGACGTTCGTTTATTTTGCCGCGAGTCGTTCGGTGTCGGCGATCAAAGGGACGGATTGTTGGTTACGTAGTACTCGTTGAAGTTCTGGTAGAGGCTGCACAGGTCGAAAAAGAGACGCTGGTTGACCAGGGCTCGGGTCCTCGGGTCCTTTGGGTACAGAGTGTCGTCTTTCCCGTACTTGTCGGTTAGGTACATTATAATGGCTCGACTGGAACGATACGGGCTTGTTATCGAGCGCAGGGTCAACCGAAGTACTAATAATAATAGTTGTAAATATTATGGCATCGCCAAACCATCAAATGCTTATTCAATTTTATAAAATTTGTACTTTTCTTCATATCTTTACTCGTATTGAATGGATTTTTGGTTTTCATCCTTTGAGACGTGAAATTTTCTTTTTTTTTTTTTTTTTTGAATTATTTTATATGCGTTTGCAAATCAAAAAGGTGAGATATTTCTCGCTACGTTTTCATTCCCACTTGGAATAGAATTGTTTGCAGACTAGAGATGAAGATTACCTCTCCCATAAGCGGAAGCCATTATCGTCGATAGTCGGCACGCAATGGTATGGATTTATCTGAAAGATTGACTTCTCCGTAACAAAGCTGTACATTTCAGGGATTCATTATTCACGCGCTCCCTCGCTGCTCGTGGCGAGTAATACCTTGATAAATTCCGGCTTGAGGTGATCCTTAGCCACGAAGTCCAAACGTTTCATGTTGAGCTTGACGCCGAGAGCGGCAGCGGTGAGCATTACGACTCTGCAAGGCGGGCTACCATCCACGTAGTAGAAATCAATCGACATTCTCGAAATTGAAATATCTCAATTTTACGTGGAAAGTTTGCCGAGGAGCGACGACGATCGACTAAACTGTCGACTATTACTCCTCATTTGTTTCCCATCCATTATCGACTGTGTTTAAACTCCGTTTTAAGAGGGGTTAATTGGCAGAAGCAATTATTGCGCGAAGGCTGCCCGGAGGAGGAAAAATGTAGAAATAACGAAAATTATCGCGTCGTTCGCTGATAGAAAAAAAAAGGCGATTTTAAACAATTCTTACAACTTTTCCAAGACTCGAGTTATTGCTGTACCTATCGAGTTTATTTTACTATTCGTCGAGAGAGAACTAGCTTCTACTTTTTCCAGCGCCGGAATTTGCTCGCAACGCTCGCTGCTTGTAAAATGGCTTTTCAAACGCGGCGTGTCCTTCCGAGCGCGTTCTCTAAAACTATAAATAGTCGTCGTAGTGCGACTAGCGATGAGGAAATTGACCGTACGTTTTCACTGGCTGGGCGGTATCGCGAGCGCAGTTACGCGTTGCGTATGTCCCGTTCGTCGCCATTCGTCGTGTCGTGCCAACGAGAAAGAGAGAGAGAGAGAGGCACGCCATTCCCGCAACATCGGGTCATTAACCTTGCAATGCGCTGTAACTGCATTCGTTTCGGAAATGGCATTTACCAAAAAACACATTTCGCAAATCAAAATTTCAATTCGAGACCCGAGCGTTCGAAATGTTGCATCGACATTGTTGCTTTAAATAAACCTTCGTACTAAGTGGAGCTCTTTTCGAGGATCGAAATGCATTTTTCAAGCAGCGTGGCGGAAAATGAATAAAACGAATAATTCCGGATGTCATCAAAATGTGAAGACGGGATTGGTTGAGCAGATTGAAATTGTTGATTCGTTTAAATTTATTTATCAAACAATATATAATTTATACAATATCAACGTAAAAAAACAATCTTCGAGGTTCATTAGCCATCCTTAAACGACTAAACTAATACTAAAGGTGAAAGGCACTACGTTGCACTCACACGTGAACGAGACACTCCTGTTGATTCACTCGAACGAAAATTGCAATGCTCTGCGTGCACCGGAATGTATACTTGTAATATGTTTTTTTGTATACGTGCATAGTCAATTTCACTTCTTCTTGCTGAATTTGTCGATTACCTCCTGGAACGCCTTCAGGCCCTCGCCGTTCGTCTCATTGTACTTGGGAGCTTCGGCTTTAATCTTCGCCGCCCATCTCGTGACGTTCTTGAAGTTACTCATGTCGTATTTCATGAGCTGCGTTACAAAGGAAAAGAGAGTGAGCAAGAGAGATGATAAGAGGGGTCGGGGCGTGGGGGTGAGATTAATTCTCTCGCGTACCACTAACGGCGTAATTAAAATTCTCATAAATTCAACTTCTCCTCTTTCTTTTTCGCGTCTTATCTCACCACCTTCGTTATTATTGTGCCCGACTGCTTACCTCGAAGTTTGAAAGCGAGACGACCAGGGCGAGATCGGCAATCGTCAGGTGCTTGCCGGCTACGTAGTTCTCGCCCTCCAGGAATTTGTCCAGGAATCCCAGAGCTTTGTCCACCTTCTCGAGCTTGCTCTTGTCTTCGGGGGCACCAGCGAAGATGATTGGATACTGTGAAATAAATTTCGTTATTAAATTGTCTCGTGTGAACTTGTTCGATAAAATATTGCAATAAACTTAATTACAAACATATAAAAAATTAAATATCAAAGACTCACATAGTAATCAGCGAATGCTGCGTAGAGAGTTCCCAAATCGAAGAACAATCTCTGATTGACTATTGCGCGTTTTTTCGGGTCCTTCGGGTACAAGGAATCGTTTTTGCCGTATTGCTCGGCCAAGTAGCATATAATGGCGCGGCTGCAATTGCGATTTAATTTATCGTTGCGAAATTGTGTCGAATGAATCATTAGCGTGTGAAAAAAAGAATTTACCTTTCACCCAAGTAGAATCCGTTGTCGTCGAGCGTGGGGACGGTGTGTTGTGGATTCATCTGAAATGATTATTAAAAACTCGTTAATTGAGTTTTGATGAACATTTTATGGCAGAATTAAAAATGCATATTTAAAAATAATTTTTTATTTGGCCAAAAATGGCGCGAACGTGTAAGGACTGATTTTAAAAATGAAAACAGCTGATCGATAATTTTTCATCACGTAAAATGGATATTGGACTACACAGCTACAGAGAAAAAGCATGAGAGTTTCGGGGTTTTGATGAGTTTTAAATAACTATGTATTCAAGAACAAGGTTGCATTATGTATGTAATTATGTCTGTAACACTCCTGATAATGGTATCGATAAGTATTATGCAAATATCTGTATTTTTGCATTTATTGCTTTAAAAGGAAACGTTAATGAATTCAAATGATGCAAAAAGCAATGTTATCATTGTGATAATTATTCTGTAAATCTAGACTTGCTAATGGAGTTAGCCATTACCGTTGACACTTCTGACAACTTGAGTGTAGCATGCGATTGAGATGACATAAAAAGTACAAGCGGTTGTTAAAAAAAAAAAACTGCTGTACGAAAAAATGAAGGAGACGCTCGTCATTTTGAGACCGAATAGAAGTACCTTGAGGTATTCCGGCTTCATCTGGTCACCAGCCATGATATTCGTGAATTTGAGGTTGAGATCGACGCCCACAGCGGCGGCAACGAGCCTCACAGTGCGGCATGGCGAGCTTCCGGGAACTTGGTACAGATCGATCGGCATTTTCAACTGCACAGAAAAAAAAATCACACACATTTGAAATAAAAAATCCACTCCAGTGTGTCACGAGAATTTTTTTTCCAACGCGAGGAACGAACCTGGTTTGTCGGGAGCGTCCGTTACGTTCAGCAAACACGCCGGTATAATGACGCTGACTGTCTAGCCGGTCGGAGTAATCGGCCGTCTTTATAAACGCACCGGCGCGCTGCCGGTTCGTGTTTCCCTCGAACACACACGCACGGAGAGCCACGCAGATAAACCTACACGTTCCGTCACAGGCGAGACGTGGATCGATCAAACCTGGTCTCGGCTGGTGCGTTCGTAACTCACTCGTCGACAAAAGTTGCAGCGTTACGCGTAATTTTTTAATTTCAGCAAGCGTAACAGTTTTTAGACGCAAAGTGGAGCAATTTTTGAGAGGATGTTGGTATTTAATGAACAGTGAGATAGACTGATTCGATTTGTTCGATAGATTGATCGAGTGAATTAGTTTTGTCAACGTTTCCAGTTCTTTGATATTTTTCCTGAAATGTCGTTCGATTATTCGACGCTAATTCGATCAATTTTGACCGTATACGTAACATATTTCCCAATTTTGTGAATTTCGGTAAACAGAGCCCCCCCCCCCTCTCTTCCCGCTCGGCTCGTCGGGCTTATCGGGATGATATAATTGAATGAGCGAGCGAGAAAAATAACGCGCGATAAACGTGGGATTGTCGATATCGGTCCGATAACGAGCGAAGGAGCGGATGTGGCTCGTCATTCGTAGGATGACAGCGAGACTTTTGCCGATCGGGCGTAGATGACTCGACGTATACGCCGCGGCGGGAATTTCGCGCGCTCGACGGATTGGGAAAAATCGTATATCGGTGTGAATCGATTTTTCCGAGCGTCTTGCCCGTCGGGACCGGCACGTATACGAGAATTTTTCACTCCCCGGTGGAATAACACCGGCTATTGTTTTCTCTGCTCTCGGTTTTTCACGGCAAATCGATTTAACGGCGAACGAGGAGCGGGGCGAGGGACGACGAAATAGGAATGTTATCGAGAATCGTGGGTTCTTTTTTTTTTTTTACGCTCGCGTAGAATTAACTGCAGGTGAAAGTACGCGGGAACGCGTGACCTTGCGAGCCGCGGCCTTCGAGGTTGTTCGGGTGTTTCCGATTTTGCTCTCGGGAACGATTTATGCAACGAGCCGCCGAATTTCCTGTGACTGGCTTGTTTTTTCGTCGTGTCATGGTCCTGCGGAGGTGATTCACGTCTCGATAGATTTCAACGCGAACGCGGAAAGAGGGAAACGGGATAAGTTGCTTCCATCCTACGCAACAGAACGTTACGAAGCGTTAAAGAATCGTAACATCGTTTTAATCATTTTTAAAATAAAATTTCGTCGAAGCTTCATTTGAGCACGAAATTTTCTATTTTATTATTCTAAGAAAGATATGGGCTTATTATTGAATATAAGGTCAACTGAAGTACTGATAATAATAGCTGTAAATATTATGGCATCGTAAACCCCCAAAAGCCACCAAATGCTCATTCAATTTTATAAAATTTGTAATTTTTCTTATGTCTTTACTCTGTACTGCTTAAATTTCTATTATTCATTTCCTATTTTTATATTTTTCCTTATGTAATTAAGGCATGGATTTTTCTTTTTATTTAATACTTTCGAGATGAGTCGAAATATGTCCCACGTAGTGTTAAAGAAAAAAGTGGGACATTTTTAACACAAAATGAGTTAATTCACTTGTTTCTCCCGAGTTATTTTTCCGAACTCATCGAACGAATTTCACTGCAAATATCCGAGCCTCGTTTCATTCGCCTCGTAGGCACCTGCGAAATGTTATACCCACACGACGCCCAGACCTCGCGAAATTCTCGAGTGGGCGGACGAGAAAATCTCATTTCCTCATTTCCGCTTCTCCGTAATCTATCGAACGATATTTATTTGCCAGTCGATAACGCGAGAAAAGATCGAGTCGTTTCTCTGGAATATTCTGCGATCGTGTTTTGTTCCCCCCCCACTCCTCGCACTCGACGCTCGTCGAGCCTCCCGACCGGATTCCGCGATATCGCAGAGCTCGCGGCGGCCGCAGATTCCGCCACGTCATCTCGCCGAGCTCGCACGGCGTTAGAATTGCCGACGTTACTATAGCAGCCGGCGAGAGCGTTACGCAATAGGTTGGCGGTGTTACGCGCGATAATCGCATCTCGCCTCTCTCCGCGCTCTTCGGAAAATTACGCCCAGACGACGATTAAATGAATTTTTACCCCGAATTTCGAACGCGAAGCGAAATCTGGCGAAATGAAATTCCTCCCGGTCGACCGGAAGCCGGAAATGCCGAAATTACAACGGGGAGGATGGAAAAATTTGAAACGACGCAGGCTCCTTTTTTTTTCTTTCGCCCGCTGTTTCGGTTTTATTCTCACGGAAAATCTACATAAAGTAATAGGAAAATTTTTTACTCGTCCGGCCGAAGGTTGGACTCGAGCATGGAGCGGAACATGGCGTTGCCGGGCTCGTGGATGTCGTCGAAGCCATACTTGTCCAGCTCGTCTGTGCAGCGACCGTACCAGGCGAACACGTTGTCGTAACGTCCAACGTCGAAACCGCAGCCCTGGCGAAGTGAGCATTGCATGCACTATCGGTTGTATCTTATCTTCGAAGCGCGATTATTGTTCACCGAGAAAAATCGTCAAACCGACTGAATATCCCGATATTTTTCGCTCAAACGAGTATTTTCAGCATCGAAATGGATATTTAGTCGGTCGAAACTAATTTTTCTCCTGCTTTTCAGAAAATTAAAAATTGCGGCTTGGTTAAATATTTATCTACAGATAAACATTTTGGTAGAAAATATTTGAAAGATTCATTGAAAAGATATTTTAATGAAATTTTGTAGAATTAAATTTTTCGCAGAGGTATATTCTTTAATTTATTTTCCGTTTTCCTCGTGTGTAGATAAATATCTATTCGATTTAGTACGCTCATTTCCTGTGCGTAAGCGATTAAGATATCGTAAAAGTTTCGAGTCACTACATTCATTGCTAATGTCACAGTGGTGGTTATCGATACATCAGCAATCGTTAAACTGTCGCCAGCCACAAAATTACTGTCTTCTAAAAACTTATCGAGAATCTCAAAAGCTTTTTCCATGGCCTCCACGTTCTCTTCTTTGACATTGTTTGTCATTCCGAAAATAACTGGAGCCTACACCGATAAAAATGCGTGAGAAAAAATTGATTACCATCTACGAATGAATTTAGTTTAATTTGTACGTACGTAACATCTTAAAGTGCGTTCGTAGAGTGTACCGAGATCAAAATACAGACGTTCGTCGACAATTCCCTTCTTCTTCGGGTCTCGCGGATAGAGCGAGTCGTTCTTCGCGTATTTGCTCACTAGATATCCCATAATCGGTCGACTGCGACGATAAGAACGTTTCCCTCCTCCCCATCGATGAAGAGGAAGGATTTTATTTTCGATTTTATTGCCATTCTCTTTTTTCACTGCGAGTATAATAGGGGTTGAAAAACATTACCTCTCCCAGAGGATGAAGCCGGAGTCGTCGATGGTCGGTATCACGTGCTGTGGATTCATCTGGATAAAAACACAATGACAGCTGAATTTTTCTCTACGATAATGCACTGAAAATATCGATTTATCGGTTACGTATTTATCGTGTAGTTCAATTAGTTGAAAAGCGCGCTCGCTAAATTTTTGATCGACCGATATACTAGATTAAATGAGATATAATACATAAAATCAAATTAATAAATTAGATATTTAAGATTATATTGAAATATATCGTCGCCCGCGTCCATGCAAAATAAACACGTACTCCGCATTCTGCGAGTGAGATTGGTTGTACAGGTGAGTTGAATTATTTTATTAGCGACTATATTAATAGTTCCATTATGTTGCTCTATGGGCTTGCGGAATAATGGATTCGAATATTCGTCGTGATAATAATGTTGTCAAGGTGAATTATTATATAATGATTCTAAATTTGAAAATAAAAATAAAAATGTAGGTTATTACAACGTTTATCATTTATATGTGATGGTAAATAGAAAATATAGCGACCTGTAGATATTCCGGTTTCATTTGATCGCCCTGCAGCACGTTGACCGTCTTTAGATTGAGGTGCACCCCGATCATCTTCGCGAGGAGCATAACGGATCGACAGGGCGGGCTCGGTGGAAAGTAATAAAAATCAATCATCGTATCGTCGATTTCGAGCTACACCTTTGTTATTTCTCCTTCGAGATTTACTTTTCCCTCTAGCTTCTATTTTTCTTTCCTCTCTCTCTCTCTCTCTCTCTCTCTCTTCCTTTTCCAGCTCGAGCCCCAAACGAGATTTTTATGCGTCGAGGTAAGCGCGAAACTTTTTGACTCCGTGGGTTTCAAAAGCTCGCGTATACACGTGTATATTATGTACGGTATACAAATTTCACCACTCCATGTAACCCAGTATCCATCACACGGCTCCCCCGTACCTGCGACAAGATTTCTTTCTCGATATATATTTGCTTAAGAAGAAAACGCGAATTTTCGCCGAGGAAAGGAAAAATGAGAAACGTTCCTTAAAAGACGCCGATATAAGCCCCCCCCTCGAGTTTCTCCTATCGTCTCGGAATTCGCGAAATACGCGGCTCGCGTAAAGAAAATCGGTAACGGGCAGTGCTATCGATTCGCGGAAAAGCTTTTTCCCCGCACACGCGCGGCCGTGTGTGCGAGCTGGACACTCGAATGAATTGGATTCCGCCTCACCCTGTACTCGACTTCTCTCTTTTTCCTTCCCTCGTTTTCGTGCTACTTTTATTCCTCCAGCTCTACTTCTCCTTTTTTTTTTTCTTCGTACCTCGTCGACGACATAAAATTTTACGTAGCCGGGGCTCGTGTAAAACTTGGCACGTGTGCACCTAACGGAATACGCCGAGTGAATTTGCGTTCCTACGCTCGATTCGTGGATGATGTGGGAAGGGAGGGGAGGGGTGGATGGTTAAGAGGAGGCATTTACCGTGTCGCCATAGTTACATCGCCAAACAGAAGCGCGACGCAGCCGTGCTTTTTCCTATTTTTCCGCTTCGACATATCCGCGTTCGATCGTATCAGGCCGCCCCGTACGACCGAGGCCATCTCGTTTCCCCGTACAATTGCGCGGGAATTGTCGCGTTACGTTGTAATTGCAATTAACAAACTGAAAATGGACATCAAGCGGTGGATAGGTAGCGCGCTCGCGTACCGTGCAAAAGCGCGTGCATTATGCATTACTCGGGCCAAGTACACCCCTTTTCATGAAAACGCGCTCGCACCCCTATCCCCTTCCGTTTTCTCCTTTAATTGTTTCGTCCGAAATGCAAAATAATTCACCCGTGGACGAGAGACGAGCTCGCGGTAGCCTCGCATTATGTCGAAACGAGCCAACCTCTCATCGCTATCCTATACATAGAGTGGATATACATACGTACAGGGTGTCCAATTTTCATCGCTCGATTCATATTCATTGGATTTCCCAGGGAGTTTCGAATTTATACCGTTCGAAAAATTCTCGAGGTCGACGTGTACATTTTTTCCCTACAAGTCTCAGAAGAAGTTCCAGGAAATCAATCAACTGAGACAAAACTACGCGCGCAACATATTTTTGCGTTCAATTGAGGTCGCATAGTTCTTTCATCGAAATCACCCTTGAAAGTTTTTTTGAAATTCGAACGTTTCAGAAATTTTTAATCATTTCATTCTCAGTAATGGACACTCGCGTCTCGAACAGATATTACTCGAAAAATATCAATATTAACTTTGACTTTCGAAAAGTTGAAATCACTGAAAATAAAAATTAAAGCTACTTCGTTTGTAAATACAGAATTAAACATTCAGTTTAATAAGTTATTACCAAGAAAAAATTTGCACGACATTTATTTGAACGTACGCTAATAAATATTAAATGGATTCGATTTTTATTTTCAGTGTAAATAAATCGTCGAAACAAAGTTTCCGCGGATTGGTTCGAGGAGTACACCCTGTATACATATATATATTATAGTAGCATGCGAGAGATCGAGTGGTCGGGTAGGTCATGCATCAATTTACCAACCGACGGTACGATGGATTAAATAATGCAGCCCCGAACCCCCCTCGATGATCGTGCGAATACGAATTACGGAATTCGCCGGGAAAACTCGGTACGCGCTCTCTCGCAGAGCGCAGCGTCGTAATTTGGGTCAGGAATTGTCTAGAAGAGACGGAACTTATGCGAGAGGATTTTTCTCATTCGAGATAGCGATACGCTTCGAGACCTCGACTGCCTCGAGATTCGATTTAAACTCGCTCATAGAATCGTCCGCGTTTATGCCGGCTCGACGATCGTAACGTGTATACGTTACGAGGGGGATTGCCGCGCGGACGCA
>NCVS01000028.1:300819-319966 GCA_003055095.1 Goniozus legneri
GTGTGCACAGTTTTTGGCCCCGGCGGTTCGCAAGAGTGTGCAATCGCTGAAACATATTTCGCTCATCTCCGGTTTCTGGCCAAACTCTGTCTCGATTTCGTGTATACACACGGAAACCACGGATTCGAACTGTTCATCAGCTGTCGTTCCACTCGTCAATCTTTTTCATTCCCTACTCGACTTTTGGCCTACTCAACGAGCGCGTTTATTTAGATGAAAAATTTGAGGTTAAAATCGTCGACGGTAATTAACGATAAGTGGCCTTGCGGTATAAACAAATTTCGATTACAAATAATATAATTAACATTTCATCAATATTCGAGTATCTTTATTGTTGAAACGGAAGATTCAAAGAGAATTTAATTTATCATTCGCGTCTGTCTGCTCGAAAATTTTCGAACATCATACTTTAAGAATTCGTAGATATTTTACAACTTTATTCAGAGAGGGCGAGAGAGAGTGAGAGATGAAGAACAAAGATACTATCCTAATTGCTTCTCCTATTACATTCCGAGGATTTCAGTTTATGATATTACAAAAGGGATCATTTTCGTTGAAAAAGTTAGAGCGAAGTTGAATAGTATGTACGTGGAAGATAATTCATCCCTTTGACAGCTGTTCTGATTTACTATGACTTCTCAGGAAATGTAAAAAAGGAATCGCCCAAAACTTCTAGTAAGAAAAGACGTTTGAAACCCTCTTAGAAATCTTCTATTCAACTTTCGCGAATTTCAGTTTATAATATTACAGAAGAAATCATTCTCACTTCAGAAATTCGAACTAAAAGTGAAAAGTAGGCGGAAAATAATTCACCGACTTGACAGCTTTAAGATCGGTAAAGACTTAGATGGGAACAAAAAAAAAATCGTTTGAAAATAACAATGACAAATTATGCCCGGAATTTTTCACTCGACATTTTTTCTGTCCTTGGCGTTGATTTGGTTTGCCTTTTTTGCGTTATAAGTGGTAGATAACGATCGCAAGTGAGACACTGGAGTCAGGCCTTTTTTTGTCTGTTTATAGCTCGTCTGATCGACCAAGTGCTACCTCACGTGTTTCGCGTGTGAAAGGGACGGGCGTGGGGGTTGAGCTCGCGTGGTGGCCGGAAGGAAGCTAGGATAGTGTGCACACCCCTCGCGATAGATTCGTTCGTTTTTTTTACTCAATAGAGCGACGAACATACCGATCATTGTGCGAATGCACATACAACGAGGTTTCTATTGGAGATGCGCCAAGTCGACTTGGATGGAAAAGCGCAACGCGAGAAAACAAAAAGACAAAGAGAAAGAGAAAGAGAGAGAGAGAGAGAGAGAGAGAGTGTGAGGCAGATAGAGAGAAAATAGTAGAATGGGATAAAATGTATTGTTATTTGAACTCTGGTACGTAATCCACTGAAGTGCACGGATAAAAGTATTCAATATGTGAATAATGGAGTTCAATAATAATAAATTATAACGCGTTTACTATCACATTCAAGTAACTTAATACTTGAATAAACCAATTAATAGTAGATTACGATACAAGTGCGCAAAGTAAGTGATTCCCGCACGAGCAACGTTTGGCGCCCGAGCGAAGCGAGGGCGACAATTGTGAGTGAGGGAATACCTACGCAGCGCACGAGTACCGTATACTATTTTTCCTACGATCGTGCGCGAAGTTCGATTTTGCGCACGCTTACAGCACTTTGCGCACGCTTATTTCAGCGTGTCAAAAAGAGGCCCTTTGCACACGCATTTGCATGCGCAAAATCGAACTTTGTGCACGATCGTAGGAAAAATTATTTCCAATACCCTAGAATGTCCAAATGTCGAGCTAATTCGGTATCTTGCTATTTTTTCACGTACTTAATGAGAGAAGTAAAGGAGAGAACGAAAAGGAGGAGCAACAAGAAAATAAGGAGTACAAAGGCTTTATGAGCCAACGGCATCGATCTCAGCAAAAAGTGGAGGGAGATTGCTCAGTTACATCACATCGTACAATGCATCGCTGAGATCTTCGATATTCGGTCAGCACCCAGCGTAATTGGAGCTCGGGTCGTTACCTAGAGAGCTTTCTTACTTCTCCTTCACCTTCTTCGTATTAACAAGTTTTCGTTTTTCTTTTCTCTCTCTCTCTCTCTCTCACTATACGGCTCGTTCAGTCGGATTAGCGTAGTCTCACGTGAAACTAATTGGCGACGGCTACCCATCACAACTAACTCTCTACGTCTCTCTCTCTCTCTCTCTCTCTCTCTCTCTCTCTCTCTTTCTCTCTCTCTCTCTCTCACTCTCTCCTTCGTATTATACAGCTTGTATTTCATCGTTACAGCATATTACGTCGTGTGCGATCGACGATGATTAGGCAAAGTATTCAAGAATAACTACTAATTGCCTTTTTTGCTTTAATTCTCTAATTATCCATAATTTGAAAATTAATACCGTTCAAGTTTCAGTCAACCTAATCACGCTATTACTTTCTGACCCAATTTCACTCCGATCGTAACTCGATAGGTCGTAACGTCTAGATTGATTCGAAAAATGTTTTCATTTTTAGAGAGACTAATTAGATTCGAGACAGTTTTTCTATAAAATTCGTGACAGTATCTGAAATATCGCAGCGTATGAAGTATTAGGAGGCAAAAAATTCGAATGCTTAAAATTGAGCCCCGATCGAAATTTTGTTTTTGCACGTTGACGAGTGTGTCGATATAGCGTCACACGTGTGCGGTGCACCGGCGCACGATGAATCAATTAACTCGCAATTAGGCGACGACAAAGAACGATGACTGAGGGAATCTCTTCCCCCGTGCAACACAACGGCGGATAACACGGGAGGGGGTTGGGCTCGTCCGTTCGGCTAATTGGCGTAATGCGTTTATGGTAATTTCGACAAGTTATTCCGTCGGCAACGTTAACGAGGATCGAAGTCGTTGAAAAACGCGAGGGAGAGAAAGCGCCGGGGGCCAAGAAATTTCATTCTTGCCTCCGAAATTCTCGTCCGAGAAAATTTTCTTCGATATCGAATCTGTTAATTCGGTTGCGGTAATAACTTCGAACGAAACTTCACTTGAATTGGCAGTACGTCGAGAATAAAAATTTACTTTCAATTTGTATACGTTCGACCGAATATCGAGTACACGCGGATCAGGATGTCGAGGAATTCCGTATTCGCGTCGCGATTCATCTGCACGGATTCTGCTCTGATCGTGCAGTCTAGTGTACCGCCCGAGGCGTTCGGTTTTAAAATCCATCCAGGAGTGTAGGGCTCGCGGTTGTGAATACAAACCTCGCGACGCGAGCTTTTATCGCGCAGGAGTGGCGCGCACATCGGCGGGGCAGAGTGGAAAATTTTTACGAGGGATAATGAGCACTCGCGTGTCGCATAATCGTTCTCGCGAAATTATGTGTACAAGGTGATGAGCATCGAAACACGGCCGTCAATTTAGATCACGTGACCGAGTGTCTGACGATCGATCGGCTCGCGAAATGGCAATTAACGGAAAATCGAGAGGGGAGAGGGGAAAACGAGAGAGAATTTCAAGAGAGCATTGCAGAGAGGCAAGAAGAAAAAAAAACAAACCACAGCAATCGATCTCAAATATTGTCACGAGGTCAATTATCGGGCGTAAATAGCGGACTCTCATAGCGAAGCTCATGAGTGGCCTGCGCGTGTGTACGGTTCAAACAAACAGGTGAGGCAAAAAAAAAAAATAACTACGAGAGACAGCAACCGAGCCGGCCAATCAACCGTCGGGCATATTTCACTCGACCAAAGCGGGGACTAATGGCAATCGTTGTAATTGGATATTCCGAAACCGGACAAACTGTTTTTTTTTTTTTCGTTCAAGCCTCCACTCGACTCTGTCGAAAACGTCAAAGCGGCTTCGTCTCGCGCGTCGGCGATAATGAATTTGAACGCGCGTCGTACCCTTCCCGTTTAAAGCTCATTTAATTTTCTCTCATTACCCGTCGCTGTCACTCATCGATTATACATATATATATATATCTGTACGTACGGCAGGCTTTTTTTCTCACGTACAGTTTCATCGCGCGTCGCTTTTATTCGCGCCTTTTACGGCTCCACGGGTCAAGCTCGTTTATCGCGTCGAGCTGCACAAAGGCGCGCGAGTGCGACAGGCCGGGACACGCGATCGCGCCGTAAAAGCAGCGAGAGA
The DNA here is from genome assembly GCA_003055095.1 of Goniozus legneri. NCBI lineage: Eukaryota > Metazoa > Arthropoda > Insecta > Hymenoptera > Bethylidae > Goniozus > Goniozus legneri. The sequence continues at coordinate 304,973 of NCVS01000028.1, forward strand.
TTTTCGATGCGTCCTTCCTTCGCCGAGTGCGGAATATGGGGGAAGCCCTGCGAGCGGGACACTCGCTACGGGAAATTCGACCACTCGGGATAAATCACACGGAAATTCGTGAAATTTCTTTTCTCCCGGCGGAACCTATTTGGGAGAGGGCGTCGAATTCGCCGGGGCAAATGAAGGGGAAAATGAAGAAACGTCCCGGATAGAGGAATTCGAGACTCGGTCCTTATTAAAGACCGAATTTGATAAGTGGAAAGATTACACTTCACGCGTGATCGAAATCTCGCGAGTGGCGAATAAACATGCATTTTCAAATCCTGAGTCTGTGATGAAGTATTTGGCTGACTACTAGATTCGAAAGAATTAAATTACAAATCCGTATTTAAGCTCGAGAAGAGTGAGAATGAAATTTACTGAAACAGATTCTAAGAAATCAAGTTGAGAACCACACATTTAACCGTACGAAATGATTATAATTTATTTCAATCGGATTTAAACATTAGTCTGGAGCGGAATTCTTAAATCGATCAGGTTTAATTATAATGAGCTTTAACATCGAACAGAGCTTTAAAAAGAAAAGTGTGTTTAAAATTTAATAGGGTTATCTATGTATATCTGAACTTGATCGTTGTGATCTCATCAATTTGAATAAAAAAATACAATCATTAATTATATTCATGAGTGAAAAACGACGTACGGAAAAAATAGCGCGAAAGTTCTAAATCGCGCGAATTTCGTCTCGCCAAAAAGGGGGAAAAATAGCAGTGCTCGAATTTGCGCGCCAATGCTAAATTTGCCTTGCGTCGCGATTCCCAATCGTTCGAAAAACACTATGCACACTCGTTCGTACGGTATTCGGCAATTTTCCTCGTCGTGTGTATACCTCGAATCCCCACGTCGATTTCGCCCGATTTGCGTATTTTGAATACCAAAACAAAAAAAACACCTGAAACGAGATGCAAACAGGGAGCCGGCCCCGTGTGCATGTGCGTACGTACACGCTGGCGAGAGAGCGAGAGAGAGAGAGAGAGAGAGAGAGAGAGAGCAGGGGAAGAAAAAAAATTTCGTACAGTATTACTCGGGGAAAATGGCACGGGTTATCGGTTCGCATACATCGCGCGTGTAAACGAATCTCTCGTAAATATCGGCCCTGTCCATTCGTTCGTTACCGGGAGAGCGAGAGTACGAAAAAAGTGGAGGGTTAGGAATAGTCGGGATGAGAGAGAGAGAGAGAGAGGATGCGAGAAGAGCGAGGGGCAGATATCGGTTCAATTTTCGCTCGAACGAAAACGAACAAGAATCACGAGCCGCCGACGTCGTTGTTGTGTATCGAGTTATCGCGATCCCGCGCGCCGATTCTCCCCGTAGGGGTGGATGAAGGGGGGCGAGCGAGGGGTGCAAGGAGAGCCCGCTGGTAGAAAGGGTATCGTAGATCGAAGAAAAATGGTTTCGTCGGCGCCCGGGAATGAAATAGCAGTTGAGCCAAACCAAACCACCCCCCCCCACCCCTCCCCGGCCACTCTTCATCCTCTTTCAACCCCCTCCTTACCACCCGGCTAACCGATATACGGGAATATTTCGCCCGGGATTTCAATTAAAATTCTCAAGTAGCGCGATATTGCATCCAGCGCTGGTGAGAAAAAATCGAAAGATAACAATGCACTTTTCAGATTATAACTGCGCGGTGTATTTAGCGGCTGTCCCAGATGCGCGTTTTTCTTTTTCTCTCGATATTTTTCGCCGTAGCTTTTCCGAATAACCTTTTTTTCGATTGAAACCATTCCAAATACTCTGTAGCTATCAATCACGGATGAAACAATTCTTTCCTATGAGGAATCGGAATCTCAATAACGGCGTATCGATTAAAGCTTGTTACCGACAAAGTTTGCATACTGAAAATAAAAATTTGTTGAATTTATCTAATATTTGCATACTTTCTGTGATCGAGTAGATTCAACAAAATGTATGAGATACTAATTTTATTAAACATTTCTTCGTACTAAGTAAAATATCGAAAATATTTTATAATAAATATTGAATAGCATCAAAAAATTTCTTCTCAGTGTACCAGAATATGTATTTTCAGAAAATTCTAACTGACACATATTACACGTGAGCAAAAGGGTTAATAAAAACCGACCAGCGTGACTTCGCTCGCTAAGAATTCCAATAAATTCGACTGGCGAGTATCAGCGACGTTGCACCAGTCCATTTTTAGTTTAGCACCGCGACGGGGCCTGTATACGCCTTTTATGTATAGATACGCAAAGTATTTCGCTAAAGACGAGATTGTACGTCGTTCTCGATTCTCTTTCGCGATCGGAAAAAGCTCCGACGCTCTCGTGGAGCGTGTCTAAAGTGCAGTTTGCTCACCCTCTTCAGCCCCCGTCGTCGGCTCGGTCTCTTGTGCCACGTGATGTAGCCCCCTCGATCGCGGGGTGAAAGAGAGACGCGTCGCGCGCAGAGGAAACTCGGTGCCTGGCCTCCACCGTTCGTTGCCTCGCGGAAGAGCAAGCGTTCCGATAATTACTCTCTCGACCGTGTCGCGTCGGGTCGAGAGAGGAGAGGGGGAGATGAGTTCCGTTATACAGGGTTAAGGGAGCGAGGAGAGGGGGCGAGGTGGTTCATATCCGCCCGCTTCATCGAGGTCGACGCAACTTATAAATAAAATTGTCCGCGGGCAATCGAGCGAGAATGAGAACGAGCGTACCTTCGGGGGAGGGTAAGGGGGAGGTGAATTTTTGTCGACGTACAAACGCGAACGCATTATCGCGCAGAGCGTCGTCGGTTGAAAATTAATTCGCCGTATTTAATCGATAAATTTCGCCGAGCACGGCCGCGTGCAGCGGCTCTTTTCGTGTGTCCCCGTCCGGAATATATTTATCCCGGCCCCATTGTCCGACCGCACGGGCGCACGTGAAAGAATTTCCGAATGAAAAGAGCGCGAAAAAAGAGAGGAGAGGGAGGATAACGAGGAGAGGAATGTAGATTTCGCGCACAGGGACGGAATCGACGGTGCGTTAATCGCGACTAATGCGAATCGCGACGGGGTTATGGATGGACGCGGCCGGTAGTTTAATGCGTCGCTATTGCGTCGGTGGACATGTTACGTATACACTGTGGTACACTCCGAAACGAATGTTTTAACAACTCGAAGTTCTTATACGATCCCTTTAAGCGAACTAGATTCAGAGTTTTATAAATCTTTCCCAATAAGGTTTCTTTTCATAAAATTGTTTTTCAAACGTCGATGTGCAATTTTATGTTATCCGAGACGAGTTCAATCTTCGAACCTTCTTAATACGCGATAAACCGGGACTACAACGAGAATATGTGAAGCCAATCAGATATCAATTTCAGCTTTCGAGAAACGGCTAATTCGAATGTACCAATTTCGATCGATGAATTTTATAACACCTGTGAATGTAGGTTGACTCAAATTTGTCACTCGATGCGAACGATGAAATTAGAAGAGTCACATTTGCAGAGTAAAAAATCGTCTCTGGAAACGAAACTTTGGGAAACCTGCAAATAGACTTTTTGTAGTTAAATAAATTTTTCAATCAAGCTGATTAACCTTTAAATGCATGATGATGTATATCTACATCAGTGTTTTCTTCTTTTTTCATATTAACTGTAATGCATACTGATGTAAATCTACATCAGTAAGTTTTGTTTGTTTTATTTTTCCCTTAATCTATGTTTAATTATCTATCTGTTTCAATTAATTGTATTCAATGAGGAAAAATCATGCGTTTAAGGGTTAATATTTCGAGCTGTCGCAGTAATTTTTGGCCACCCCGTACAGCCGCGTACAGCCAACTGATAGCTCCAGGGGTGGAGATACAGCGATAGCCCGGCAAATGGCTATAATGACGTTCCCTCGAGTGCGATCGAATACGCAGCTCTGTATCTCGCTGTGCGTTTCGGTATCACGGGGACTGCGTCCACCTTCGTCATACCTCGCAGCGAGCCCCTCCCCGTCCCTCCGTAACAACGTCGAACGCGCCAGACGGTCTCTCGCTCCGATACGCGAATACAAACGCGCATCCTCCCGCGTCGAGTCCCTCTCACACTTCGCACGCCGTGAATTCCAATTTACGCTTACGTATACGTAACGGTGAAACGCGCGCGCGGAGTGGAATCACGACGACGTGACGCCATTACGCGCTCGCGTGGGGTTTACCGTCAAGTAACTTCAGATTCTCCGGCTACCCCCAACCCCTCCCGGCAACCCTAGCGTTCCGAGCGGGCGAGGACGCTAAATGGACGTTTACGACGAGGCGCGCAATTTTCATTCCTCCCGAAACCTCCCCCCTCCCGCGCGCGTAGCAACGCACGATGAAATCCGTGAAAAGTTGTCTCGTTCCGCGTGCCGGCTGACGGAATCGTTACGGTCGGATTTATATTAAACTCGTTCCACTTTGCGACACAATCGCGAGCTCGCACGCGTATCGCCTCTCGGCCGATGAAAACTGACGTTATTAAACGTCTCTCTTTTTTTTCTCTCCCCTTTTTCTTGCCTCGAAGAGAATGCTCGTCGATGTATTCATATGGACGAACCCTTTTCAGCGCGGCCGTTGTAATGAAATAACGTCGATCGCTTGATATCGCGCACGCTATTTACACTCCGCCGCGCCGACTAATAATTTTCAGCGTAAACACGTACGTTTATCGAGCCGATGTGTAGATTACGATGACCGGCTCATTGATACACGCGCGAGCGCATCCGAGATAGGAGGGGGGGTTGCCGATCGTTAAACGCGAAAAGGCAGTTCCGCTGTTGTACGCTAACAACGCGCGCCGTCGCGTCTCGGAGCTCGCGTTACGAGCGAGAATAAGCAATATCGCGATCGCGGGTCGGAGTCGCCTAGTTGGTAATTATCGTCAACGAGATTTTCCCGCCCGCCGCTCTGGAATTCTCGCTAATTACGTAAAAGGGCATTACGACCTCTCCTTTCTTTTCATCTCTACCCCCTCCTCGTTCTCGAACCGGAAAAGCGAGAGAGTCGAGAAATAAGGAAATCAACAATTCTCGTAGCGCCGAAATTTCGCCTACGACGAGGATATATACCGAAAGATAACGAGAGACGAACGGCAAAGGGGAAAAATCGGTAATCGAAAAAGTTGAGCGAGAAAGATTCCGATAATTATGAATCGGGACGTTCAATTTTCGTTCCGGCTATCTCTCGTCGCTCGATGCTCGTTCATTATACATTCGTTTTTCCTCCTCTCTTTTTCTCTTTTTCTCTTTTTTTTTTTCATCTACGATGCTCGGGAAGCTCGATAATAAGAGCGCGCTCGCTCGTCACGTGTGATTGCAGGTCTCAAGCCCGGGCAAGATGATCCGCGATTACCTGATGCTACTATCGTGGCTATGCGCTGTTCAAGGAGAGATAGGCAAGTACGCGCATATATATACCTGCATATTTCGGCTTAAGAGCGTCCTCCTCCATCCCCCTTCACTCTTCAACCGGTTATACCATCCCTCGTGCAATCGCTCGAACAAAGTAATAGAGCCTGCCCATTCTCCTCTCTCTCTCTCTCTCTCTCTTCCTTCTCTCGCTCCATCTAACCATCTCCTCCTCTTCTACGTAGAACGCGGAAATGATGACGACGTCGCTTTGTGTTGCAGGATATTTCTGGCACATCACCGACATCCACTATGACCCGAAGTATTCCGCCCAAAGAAACGCGGCGAGCAGTAAGTCGTTTACCGCGTAAATATATGTGAGTCCCGCTGGAATTTTCCCGGCTGGCTGTGTGCGGGCTCGTGTGCGCGTGTTTGTGTGCGAGCGTGCGAATGCTCCAGTCCCACCTCGTCCCACCAGACTCCTTTATATTGCCTTCCACCCTTTTCCGGTGCGACCGCGCTCCTACGTTTCCTCTCTCTCTTCTTCTTCTTTTCGTCCTTATTTCACTCGCTCGTTCTCCTTTTCCTCTCTCTCCCCCCCTGCCTCTCTTTCCAACCATCCCCATCCGTTCCTGTGTACGTGTATTTACCGATCCTTTTAAAGCACCGGCGTGTCTGCCCCGGCACGAGCTTTGCATGAAAAAGCGCTTCGTTGCTCGGCTCAAATTTCCCGGGCGGTGTCTTGCTATACAGGGTGGACCGGTTGTAATATTAATCCAATATTTCGGGAACAACGTTTTTTTTTTTCAATACATCTGACAGTTTTTTATGCAAAGCCGTTCTTTCCGAACGTTATTAAATGTGAAGCTCTAATCCGAGTTTATTGACGTTTGATTTTCGTTCTTTTTTTTTTTGAGCTCCTACTAGAACTTATTGGCTAACACTAGTGTAACAAGATCATTCAAAAATAAAATTAAAATGCTTAATAAAGCATGCTAAACCTAAAGTTCCTAATAGAACTTTTTGGCCATCACTGGTGTTACAATGATTCAAAAATAAAACTAATGCAGAAAGTTCACAATTTACGAAAAACGATGTTAAATAGTCAACTAGTTAACAAAGATTCTGAGCTCCATTAATCTTAGCCGGTCCACCCGGTACTTAACAACCCCCATCTCGAGGTTTTTCTCTCGCGAATAAAGGCAGCCTCTGTACCACCCCTCATCCATTATTTTCTTCTTCTCTCGCCGCTCTCAGTGTGCTGGGACGCGAGGAACAGGCACGACCGGAAGACGGCGGGTAAATTCGGGGACTACAACTGCGACTCGCCGTGGTCGCTGATAGAGTCCGCAGCCAGGGCGATGAAAACGAAACACGTGGAGGGTATCGAGTTCGTCTTGTGGACCGGGTAAGCTCGAGCGCATTCCCGTGCCCGCAAACGGAGAAAAATATTGTTCCGACGGTTATATTCTTCCCCCGGGGGGTACCGCTGTTGTTCTTCCTTTGTCGATTAACCCCGACGGTGTATCGATCAAGCCGGTTTACACCGGAAGCTCGACCCCAGACGATCTCTATCTCGCATCGAGCTCGGGCTTGCCGCTCACGTATCGCTCGGCGCGATTGAGCCGCGAAAGAGAGCGCTCTCGCGCGCGTTAAAGGTTCCCGGGAACGAGGGGCGAGCTTGCGGGATGGAGGAGAGTCCGAGACTAACGAGGCTGTAACTACTTGTTGCAGTGACGCGCTGACGCGCACTACCGGCATGAGCGCCGAGCTCCAGCTCCAGTGTTTGCGAAATTTGACCGATCTGTTGTCGCACACCTTCAAAGGCCAATTCGTGTTCCCGGCACTGGGACACGAGGACGCCGGCATAAACTACACCCAGCTAGCCGCCCTCTGGTCTCAGTGGCTGCCCAGCGAGGCTCTGGATACTTTCGAGAAAGGTTCGTTCGTCGATTTCTGCTCCGAGGGGTAACGCTAGTGTGACTTGTTGAAAAAACGCGATTCATTTACTGCCAAGACTGACAGATCGATAAAATAATCGTTCAGTCTGACAAAGTAATTGTTAAATCGACCGATAAATTTTAATTCAGTGTAGACAAATGTAATATTTCAATGAATTTGAAATATTACGTACTTTCTAGAAGTATTTTTTCAAAATTTCACACTAGAAATGCTACCCAATTTACGAGCTGGATCGAGTCTGTGTAACGAGAATGATTATTGAGGGACTATACAGGTACTCGAGTGAATCGACGCTAATTAGTCCATTGAAGTACTATTCTACGTAATTCATGAATCGTATAATCTTCCGAGCTAAATATCCATCTTGGAATATCGCGATGAATGCAGTCGGTGCGATCTCCGCGAGTCGAGTCAGACGAGACTAATGAAGTGCTTCGAATTTATATCAGTATCGAGTATTGTTTCGGATGGAGAGCGAAGTGTCGTAAAGACGACGGCCGGTATATTTCTCCTCGTAGTATTTTATGGCACTGAAATACGTTTGATTGAATCGATAAAAATACGATGCACCGCTCCGAGGATTCCATCCTCGATTTTTCCAAGTCAACTGGGCGAGCTCAATCCAGCTCATTCGCCGTCGTATTTCTCGGCGTCGCGGCTACGGTAATTCACGGCGAAAATTATTTCGCGTATATTCCAGCCGGATATTACACGATCGAGCAGCGCTCGAAGAAGTACCGTATCGTCTTCCTAAACACGAATTTATGGCTGAACGTGAACCCAATAACGGATAACGGGCGTCAGCAGCGCACGAGCGGCACGACAGGGCAAAACAGCCTGGACCCGCACGGCCAATGGTCATGGTTCACCTCCGTGCTCGAGAACGCGCGCAAGAAGGAGGAAACGGTAAGAATCGAATGGTTTCAGGTTTTACACTCGTGATAAAATTTTTTTTCAATTTACTCAATATTGGCGTACGTTCAAATAAATATTCGATTTGCTAGACAGATGATTGTCGTTAAATAATTATTCAAGCTAATATGTCGTGTAATTTATTTTATCAAATTAAATATTAATTTACACGTATGCGAATAAATATTGAGTACGTTCGACAACATTTTCTTTCTGTACACAGTGGGAAAAAATTTCGTTGAATTAATTAAATATGCATTCGCTGCCGAGAGGATATTTTGACAGTTTAATGAGATATTCGGTTCATGCTTACCAGCATTATTGTAATTTATAAATCTACCAATATATTTTTATTCGAATTAAATCTGTCTTACAAAATATTAATTTGGCAGTACAGCAATATTTACACCGAAAATAAAAATTTTTCGAAGCTACTAAATATTTATTCAAAAATATACAACTAAATTCAAGAAATTCATATTTTCAGTGTAGCTGGCTCAAACAAAAATGTCCTCTGTAGGCTTCCGCGATAAAGCGTCCCCCTCTCGCGAGAACGAATCAATTAATCGGGAAATTGAGCCGCGTCTCTCCGGCAATCGGAGAACCGAAGCGCCATAATCGTCGGTTATGCCGCACTTTCGTTTCCCTCCCGGGTTGGCAGACACACGTGCGCGGTCCCGTGTACGCTAGCTCGCACACGGAGAGCGAGACGAGCATTCGAAATTTATGTTACCGCGCTAATGCCAGTTACGTCCCTTAATCCTTTTAATGATCAAAGTTACCTGGGCACGTAACGCGCGAGCGAACGCGTCCCCGGCGCCGCTTTGTATCGGGCAAATACGCTTAACGGCGGTCTTATTGTTGGAGTTTACCTCGCCTTATACACCCCCGTCCCTCCTCTCTCAACCACCCCCCTTTCACTGTACCTACTCGCCGAACCCGCTCCTTTCGCTATCGATGTCCTGCGAATTTGCAATATTGTTCGCGCCTTCCCACTCCCGACCAAACTCCGGACTTTTCCGCGAGAATCGATTAATTCCGGGACTCGCAGTTACGAGAATTCGCACGAGCCGAATCGTCATAACGGCTCCAGTAACATTTCATTGTACCGATCAGAGAGATAGAACGAAATTTTCGGGTTAGGTCAACGAAAAATTTATTCTAAGTCTTTTATTAATGGAATGTAAAATATTCTCATCGCGAGTACTTTCTATTTTATCTTAGTTGAATTTTGATGTAAATAACAGAAGGGTTAGTACACTCATTACAACAATTCCGATATTATTTACGTTAAGAGATTGAAATTTTTAGAAGAGGAAGCCTTTCCTTCAATTTATCCCTCGAGTAGAATTCCGCTATTTACTGTTCGAAGTAAAAGTCGAAATTTTTGAGAAGAAATCGTTTCTGTTCGGGAGCGCAATATCAACAGAAAGAGATCGCAGCTATACAAATAGCGATTTTGAAAATTACCTCCTCCGCTCGCAGCCATAAATAACCTTTGAAGGGAGGCACAAAATTTTTTTTACCTCCGCGAAACGCAAAAATCTCCGGAGTCGTTGCAAATATCGCCTTATCGGTTATCGATTATGCCCCGCGGCGAATTTTCCGACGAGAGACAGGATCGAGGGGCAAAAAGTGGCGTGAGAGAGCAGTCGACGCGCATATATCGGATATAGAAAGAAGCGAGGTTCGGCGTGACTGACTGACACGTCGATGGGTTATGAAAAGGGGTGCGCACACACTCCGGCTTCATATACCAAAGATTTTATTCCTGGTTCAGTTTGAATGTAAGATTCGACAATACGATGAATTTTCTCTCGTAAGAGGGATCAAGCTCGCATCGAAAAACATTTATGGCCAGGTGTTACTAGTCCAATCTCATTCGATAGCACTAAATTATTGCTGTCGTAACTTGTCGCTCTTCGATGAGCAAAGTTTTACAATCTCGGTTATTGGTTCTAAATATTCGAACATGTCTGGTGGCTTTTTTTTTAGATACAGATCTGCGAAAATTGTTATTTTCGTTCGATACATGGAACCGAAATTTGATCTCGCGTGGAGAATTTTACGACCCGTTTTAAATTTCTATAGTCTGTTGAACTTGCGGTTGATTCGCGGTTCTTGAATTTCCGAGCGGGGCATGTCTGAAAAGAGCTTTCGTTCGCGATAAAATTTTGGCTCGGTCGACTTTGAGATTCGAAAGGCAGCTCGATCGAGGCTCGAACTGTCCGATAACGAAATTTACAAATTACAAGGCGTTTAGGCGCGTCAGCGGCAAAACTGACCAATCAGCGATCCCATTGTCGCCGACGGGATGAATTGGTTTCGCGGGCGCAGCAGTAGCGGCGCCGGCGACCGACCCTCCTTCCACCTTTCTCTTTTCGCGCTTCTCGTCCTGCAGCATCATCGATTTTTTTTTTCCTATCCCACCGGCGGTACCATAGGAACGCGCTGGGTCGTTAAATTTTTTCGGGGTTTTTGTTCGCTCAGAAGATTTTCGCCTCTTTTCGTGATTTTTTTCTCCTGCTCCCGAAAGCTCGTTAATTACAAAAAAGGAGCGAACAAGAACGAAGAAACGACAAAGAGAGAATCACGAACAACGATACCGAACTCTCCTCTCGTACCGAGCTATCTGATAAAATTTCAGCAGAGATTCTAATTGATACATTCTTAAAACTGATATCATCGAAAGTTCACGAATTCCTTTTATAAATGAAATTTCACGTTATTTCGCAATATTTGACAAAATTACAATTTAACGGTATGAGAACGTACGATGAGTATCAGTCAGAAATGATCAAAATATTGCGCTGTGAGTGTTTTACGGCTTTGCTTTTAAAAAGTCGTTAATTATGAAAGAGAGCGCCGGAGGGCAGCGGGCAAAAAAGAGAAATTGCACGTCTTTTTTTTCAACACAGATTTACATCGTCGGGCACACACCGCCTGGCGTCGACGATCGCGATACCGGCGCCATCGCCCTCAGCGAGCATCACAACGCCAGATACTTGCAGCTCGTGCGGCTCTACTCGGACATCATACGCGGACAGTTCTTCGGTCACTGGCACTCGGACTCGTTTCGCGTTATTTACAGCGACACCGGTATGAAAAAAACACGGCCCTCTCACTTTCCACCTCGCTCGCTGCGTAAAAGCAGGCTCCTCCGTCAAAAAATATATACATTTTTCCTTTTTATACGTTATTATTTCTTTCCCGACAGCCGCCGAGCTCTCCATCTCCCTTCCACTCTCGAAATTGTCGACTGAAATTGAGATTTTTTTCGCGACTAATCTCGTCGCACCGATCCGCGAGGGAGAAATATTTTTCGAGTTCTTCTCCTTGCAGCCCCACACGCCACCGCATTCGAGGGTTAACGTTTATTAGCTTTCCCGTTTCCACCTCTATCCTCGTCTCGCTTTTTTTTTTCCTCTGCAGGAAAATTTATTTCTCTGCATTTCTCATTCTCGCGACGACAGGTCTGCCGGTCTCGTGGATCATGATGGCGCCGAGCATAACGCCTCACAGGCCAGCTGGTCCAAATAATCCGGGATTGAGGCTCTATAAATTCGAGACGAAAACGGGACAGGTGAGTGAGCGGAATTTTCGCGAAAGAACTCGACTTTGCTAACGAGAAAAGTCTAGTACACAAAAAATAAAAATTTGTTTTTCTTATAATAAAAAACATTAATAAATATTAAAATTGAACAGTTATAAATAATTATAAACTATAAATAATTTGCAAATACTCTCCCCTCGATATGTCACATAAATAACTTTTAATCGAGCACATAAAAGTATATCTGACCTACTAATACATATTTCTCGGCAAAATCTAATCGCTCGATCTTCAATTCACCACATTTGCTCACATTTCGTGAATTTTGACATTTATAGATCCTAGATTACACGCAATTCTACCTGAATCTGCCGGAAGCCAACAGAATCGGTCAGGCGAATTGGGGCGTCGAGTACACATTGCTCAAGCATTACGATCTGAGGGAGATAACAGCGATCAGTCTTCACGATCTCGCCGATCGTTTCACGCAATCGAATGATTACGCCTTCGTCAGGTAACGTAATCCAGGAGTTTTTCGCTCGTTAGCTCGATATCTCGATCGGTGAAATAAAAATAAAATAAAGTTGGAAAAAAAAGTAGAAGAACGAGAGGGAAAAAATTCTTCGAAAGATCGTAAGAAAAGAATTTCGCGAGCGAGCTTTTCGATGTGTAGCTGCTCATTGAATGAAATATAACCTCTTGGGCTGTACGCCTTAACTCTCGTGATCCGGCAAGAATCTTTGTATCAGAAAGCACCGGAGTCGTATTTTCGTTTGCGCGCGCATTATCGCCGTAAATAACGATATTTTCGCTCGGGAGAGTGTACTTATGTACAGGATGAGATTCGGTATAAATTCAGTTGAAATTTTTCGAGCGATTCATCGCGCTGGAATTTTTTAAGCGAACGAATGGAAAATTTTCATCATTCAGCGATTTTGCGAAAAAGTAGAATAACATTGTCGGTTAAATAACGCGAAATTTCCAATCTTTAAAGATTCATCTAGTGAAACTTCAACGAGAGTGTTCAGTACAGCTAAAGGATTAATATTAGTAACTCTTTATGCTTTTTAGCGAATCGTTCAAAAATTCAGCGAGAGAAAACGCTCGCGGTTGAATAATTGAAAACGTAACTGCGATAACAATTCTGAAATACGACTCGAAAAATAAATCTCAATTTACACCTTTTCATCTCGAGCTTCGCATATTTTGAAGAATTTCGGAACTCTAAACAGAGTTTTACTATTTTTATTAGTAGGAATCTACTCAATCGTTCAAAAAATAGGTTTTAAATAGTTTTGACAAATAGTTGTGACTAATTTGCTGCTTACTAATCGGTACAGTAAAATTGGACTAGCAGGTTTTCAACACAATTTATTATTTCACTATTTTTATTGATAAAACAGCTACTCGACTAGTCAAAAAATAATAAATCGCTACCAACTCGTTGCTCTAATCGATACAGCAAAATCGAAGCAGCAAATTTTCTCGGAATGTAATTCCCCGACGAGCTTCGGGTATTTCCGGCTCCCAGTAGCCAGTAAATTCAAATTCACCTAAGCCATGTTAGCAGTAAATTTTCTTGCCGTATAATACGTTCGCGCTGGGGTGGGGTTTTCGGCGGTTGTTGCAGATACTACGGCGCCAACATGGTGTCGCTGCCGCGCGACATGGAGCAGATATGGGGCTGCGGTGGTGCCCTTAACGGCATATGCGTGCTCCACCACTACTGCACGGTAACGCGGCTCAATCCGAGTTCCTACTCCGAGTGTTATTCGTCGTACGCGTACGCACTGGCGGCTGGTGCGCCGCCCCTGACGGAGGTCAACCACATCGCCCTGCTGCTCGTGCTGCTGCTCTATCTCGTCAGGCTGAACGACCGGTAGGACGAGCATCGCGACTGGCAATTCCAAAAATTGAGAAGCGAACGAGATCCGACGATTCGCGGAGCGCGTGAGGAGTGATGAATGAATGGGAATAAACAAAGAATATATATAAAAAAAAAATCTTTATCTTAATAAATTAACGATAAAAACGGGAGCGTCGCGAGCCGGTGAATCTTTTTTCACCGCGCCGATCGTCCCCCGTGCGTCTTTCTTTGTCGTTTTTTATTCGTCGTCGTCGTCGTCGTCGTCGTCGTCATTTTTATCCGTCTTACTCGTCGTGATACTTAGCCGCGATCAACGATACGACGCCGGTGAGGAGATCTCCGATCGGTATACGACGATAATAATATAGTATTGTGTAATCGCGCATTGGAATCGCGAGCTGGAGAAATCCCTCTGCGTAAAAATGAATGTTTAATAATCCTACGAGTCCCGCCGCCCTTCGATCCTGTCCTCTTCGAGCCTGCTCATTTTTACACCGGCTTTGAGAACGTTATAACGTATATATATGACAAGAAAAAAAGGGATATATATATGAATATACCTAGGTACGTAGGTGTATATATATATATAAATTATATATTGTGAAGAAAGCGTCGGCAGAATCGACGAATTTAGCTCAAAATCGCGAAAGTACGCTTAAAAAACAATGGCGGTCGTGTGACAATTTGCACGTTCGATATAACCCATTATAATGAACGATATAACGCTCGGGCACACATCGATATATCGTTTTAATCCACGTCGAGTCGCAATACGACACGCGCGATGTAAATGTTACTCGTTTTCCAACCCCTTCCATTCCTCTTTCTCACCCTCCCACGCCCTCTCTCTCTCTCTCTCTCTCTCTTTTCTCTCTCTAACTCGACGCGCTTTGTCACTCGATCGCAACGTTATTCCCGCGTCGGCAATCCGACGTAAAAATCGCTCCCGATGCCAATTCGAGCTCAATTTTCGTTTCGCGAGAGTCCAACCCCCTCCAACCCTTCCCGAATATCGTCGAGCCAGAGGCGCCCACCGTCTTGGATACGCGAGTGTCCGATCAAAGCGTCCTGTGATCAGGAGGGCGTGTAATTACCTCGCCTCTCTTCTCGGGATTTATTCGCGAGACGTCGATGGGAGATTAAATTGGCCGGCTCGCGCGCAGTATGACGAAACCGGGGAGAAATAATGACGAATGGAGAAGGGGAGAAGAAAAAAAAGGTATTGCGGTATTTCTTAATAAAGCACTCATGGTTTTCGTACGTCTGATTTATTTCTGATATTACTCCTGCTGGCTCCTCGCGTCCCTTCTGCTCCATTCATCTCGACCACCCCCTCCCCTCTCATCCCCC
>NCVS01000029.1:0-28314 GCA_003055095.1 Goniozus legneri
ATTGCTAAAACTGTGCGAGTAAGGTATGAAATAAGTGAACCAAACTCTTCGCATAATTTTTTTAATGCTATTTCGATGCCTACTTGCTAATGTTTTCAAATTGTCGTATTTTTTTCATATTTATGATTGACCTAGTTATAATGATGGAATTTTATTTTTTGAAAATATTCCAAAAGATAAAAGTTTTCGTTCGTTTTTGCCATTCGAAATTGTTTAATTTATTTGTATAATGAAATTCTCATTTTACATCTTTTAAAAATATTCCCCTATGAAGACTCAGAGGATTTCTGGTGATAAGTCACTAGTCTGTATTCAGAAATTTCCTGAGTCGTCAGAAATTTTTCTTATTCGTTATTATCGAATTAATCATGCTACGATAAATGTTATTTTCAAATTTTTAACATCTACGAACAAACTATAAATGATTTTCATAAATAATAAGACTATTAATTGATCTGTAAATGCAATTAAGTAGAATCCACTAAAAGTCACTAGATTTCTGGTGATAAGTCACCATACCTTTTCTATTTCTGT
Source organism: Goniozus legneri (assembly GCA_003055095.1). NCBI lineage: Eukaryota > Metazoa > Arthropoda > Insecta > Hymenoptera > Bethylidae > Goniozus > Goniozus legneri. The sequence continues at coordinate 535 of NCVS01000029.1, forward strand.
TGGCTAACATCATGGCGGTGAGTTGAAGTTTGAACACTTTGAACTGTCATTCCAGTACGCTGTTGTGTTAAACCAGCCGAATCGTTGAAGAAAAGAATAAAGTAGAAAGTGATTGTTTTGTTTAATTTCGTTAATTTTTATCGTTACTCAAAGAAAAAATCTAATCTGAATAAGTGATATATACATCAGCTTGAAATAATTGTTTAAACTCTCAATGGAATTTTTCAAATTTGACAAGAGCCTGCAAGAGAGGCTCACCGAATTTACGGATATATTATCTAGTCGAGGAATAACGGTACCAGCGTCGCAAATTCAATCGGAGTGGTCTTATTATGTGGAATTAGTTCTAGAACCGGTTGGCTGGAAAGCGCTGTGGAAAATTCCCAGACTGATTTGTCAAGAATTCGAGATACATTATCCTACGATTGTTCTTGTTAGTGTTGAAAAAATAGACTTCGATGATTTGTCTGCTCTTGTTAAAATAACTGCGGTACAAGATGACATTCATTTGCCTGAAAAGTATGATGTCCCTCTGATAGAATTGCATCCTCTTGTGAATCAGGAGAATAATGCTCTCGACATGGAAAGTACGGCCAATTGTATAGATAAGTTAAGATTTTTTTATAATCACTTGTGGATGCCCTGGGATATCGACGACGATGAGAACAAAGATTGGGTTGTACAGCATTTGGAGCCTAGAATTCGATTGTACTTTGACATGAACCGAAATATAGTCAATAAGCATACTTGCGATGTAATCAGGACTTTGATAAGAGAGGGGCGTGAAATTCGTGAGAAAATAACTCGATTGGAAGATTCTATATCCGATGATGAAGAAATCCAGGATGAAACTGTAGACGAGAAGAAAACTTGTCAATTGATGAAATTGCATTTCCGATTGCAACAAATCAAAACTGAAATGGAGGTGTTGGAGAATCCTGCCATGAGAGATATGTTGGACAGAAACCAACGCTCTTCGTCCAATTCTGAAATGGGAAAATTGCTAGGTAATCGAGATAAGAGTGTGGGTCACTTGGTATGGCTCGGTGGTCCAATGGAAACCTTAATGGAAGTTCTAGGAACTTTGAAGAAGGAGTATCCTGTAGATCTACCGATACAGTGAGTGGTTTGATTTCGGCGATGAAGCCATTTTCCCTGCGTCGAAATTGTTCCTGTCGTTGTCTTGCTATGTTGTTTCAGATCTAGTGGCTCTTTACAGGAGGCTCTGTATACAGCGGAAACAGGGGATTTGATCTTTTTGAGCGAAGGTGAACACAGTTCGAGAGGAACTGGAGGTATAGAAGAAGGAGGTACGATAAGAGGTATTTGTAAAATGGAAAATACTGTAATTTTGCCAAAAGAAATGGAGAGCCGACCTTCTCTGTTTGATTTTTCTGGAGGCCAGGTATGAACGAGAGACTCTGTAGCTATTTTTTTGATCCACAGGAATTACTTTTTAACGTGTTGAAAATGATTTCAGATCAAATTAGAGAATCTGTCTATAAATTTAGGGGAATTACAAGTCGGTGTAATTGTCAGAAAAGGAACGGTCGAGATAAGCGATTGTAAAATTTATGTTTCTACGAAAACATCTGTTAAATTGGGCATTATAGTTTTGCCTGGAGCCAATTTAGTGGTGAAAAATACTCTTTTCGAAAATATGGGAACTGCGATTGCTATATATGCCGCGGGTACTGCGACTCTAGAGGGGAGCCATTTCAGGAATTGCACCGAAGGGATACAAGTGAGATCTTGAAATTGCAATTTTCTTTCTAGGCTACGGTAATCTAATGTGAGCGTATCTCCTCAATATTTATTATATTTTCAGCTTCAAGATGATGCTAATTTAGTAGCGCGAAATTGCAAATTGTCAGACTTTAAGGAATATGCGATTCGCATGGAAACGACAAAATATTTGACCGGCTCTGAACATGAATCTGGAAATATAGACATTGTATCGAATGTGACGGAAATTTCATTGAATGATTGCGCATTTGAAAACAATGAGAAAGGAGATGTTTGCTTGAAACCCAATATTGCCATTGCGTTTTCTGCAAAATCGAATAACATGGAAATTGATGCGTAAAATTGAATCGCATCTCCTATCGTGCTATTTTTTAATAATTAAATGTTACTATTACCGTTTTTATATTTTTTTATCAAATGACAATTTCAAATTACAAATAAATTAACTCGATTCGATTATCGTATTGTCATTATCGTTTATCGCGTAAAGGTGGCGCGCCAATCTCTCGTTCGCAACGATTCTACATTATCGATTCTTTTTAAAATGTGCATTTTGAAAACAATACACAAGTGCTCCAAGTCGAATCGCAAAATTTCATCGAATATTTTCTCGAATAACTAGTACGTCTATTATTAATAATCTTTTTTTTTCTCAAGACTCGTTCTCCGCTCGAACACGTTCGCTGAACCGCAATTCGTATGATTTCTGCATTGAGTTCTGCAAGTACCGTGATCGTACTTTCGCCTCAATTTTTCAATGGTGTTTATTAAAAAATTGAAATCATTCACGAATTTCGTAAGATACGTATACGGTTCTGTTACGGTAAGAATAAATTTGTGTTAAATGTGAATTCGTATATACGGAAGATTTAACATAACCTAGTAGTCGTCTTTACTTGTTGAATGTTTCTTTGCCGTACAAATTGTACGAGTTTATTCAACAAACGTGTTCTATCTTTTACGTCGAGATTATTAATTTTTATTTACACTCTTTCGATATTTATTACGACAAGAAATGTTCATGTTCCGGTTACATTTTGTATGAATATTTGACATAACCTTTGGATTTTCCGTATCGCGCGAAAACAGATTTTTTCAAAAGTGAACGGAAACGAGCCGAAGGAAAATTTTCAAGTGCGTAAAGTAATCGACAATTTATTTTATTATACGCTATGCGATCGTGCTGTATTCTCCGAAAAAAATTTTTGTGAATATTCATTCCTATTACCACGTGGTGAGATTTTGCGTGTGTTCTAACTTATCGGTTGAAGTTGATAACGGGAATTAAGGATTTACCGATTTAAAGTGAATTAAAAAATCTCGACGTTGAGAAAGAAACGAATTGATTATGGATTTGTTCAAACAAATTTTCTTTTCTTCTGCCTTCAGGTGAAATACGAAACCCAGTTTTTACAGCCGATACGTTTTTTATCGACCAGATTTTCAAAAGTGACTTCTATTGTTTGCAACAGCAGCGGTAAAATATCCGCTGACATAGTCGAGTTGTTCTCTTTTGTCGGGAGAACATCAACAATGGTGGAGACAACTTTGCTTGTACAAACCGCAGACGGGCAAACGCAAATTGGCAATGCGCGGCCATTGGATCCATCCGACTGCATTTTTGTTTTCAAGAATACCGATTCGGACTACGAGGAACCCTCCTCCGACCAAGAGGTACATTGACGATAAAATTATTCATTCATTCGACGTAACCAATTGCGATATAATAATCGATCGACACGAAAAATATCCAGTCTGTAACGAATTTCAACGACGCGATTCAATGTGTTCTACAACTGGATAAAATTCGTTTCTCGTCTTCATTTTCAAAAATTTCATCCTAAGTATATGTACCTGATGTAGCAGCGTGCTAAATTTGGCGAAATACATCCAGAGATAATATCATCCAAGGATTGGCCATTTCAAAATTATTCATATCGAATTCTACCAAAACTTGTCTCGAACTCGTTATTTCCATGTACCGTCAAACTTCCGGGTCGCTGAAATTGAAATATCTAACAATGATTCTTCTAGCGAGTTTCAAGGTAACTCTTCATAGTATATTCCTTAATGATTATAAACATGCGGCAAAACTCGCGATCCGTTCACGAGAATCGAACAAATTTTGATTATCGAATAAATAAAATAGCGGTCGAAGTAAGATAGTTGTTCGTGATTAATTTTTCGCGTTGGCGTCTCGAAAAGACGATGCAGCCTATGCGACAGCGTCTTATCTCGGTTTCGTTTCAACGTGCATAGGCCATTGTGCCGCATTGCACTAAAGATTTATTACTAACCGCAGTGAAATCACGTAAAAATAAAATGGCTTGAGCGTTGTAAAACATATACCAGTGCGCCGGTGGTAAGACTATGAACGATGTGCACTGCTGTTCGTGTCGGTTTGCTAATCCATTGCGATCGAAAGTGCTATTTGTTACACTCTTAGACTCCAACAAATTCAAATCTTATATTACTCTTATCAAAATCTATCAGTCGCGGTGTACTGTAAGACGCGGATTACCCATTAAGGCTAATTTTCTCACTCGAGGCTGTGTAGTAAAAGCGGTAAAAATGATTAAGTACTGAGCTATCGTTGGGAATTCGATCCTTCGCGTATGTGAACTCGAGCAGCGTCTCACCACGCGGATAAGAAACTTGCTCCTACTTTACGGACTTACCGTTTTTTTTTTTCCTTTTTGTAAAAACCCCGTAAATGTTCCATGCGCGTGTTTGCGTTTAATTCGCATAACGTCGAGATAAGTATCCGCACTATGCGGTATACCGATTCGCGTGTTTCTGTAAATATGCCCCAACTCCAGGGATTTTAACGGCAAAAAGCCCGAGAAGCGTATCACAGAGAGAGAGAGAGAGAGAGAGAGAGAGAGAGAGAGAGAGGAGCGTAGTGGTGTGCAACCTAGACAGACGATCAATCACTTCAGAGGACGAACAAACGTCGGGGCCTGCTTTAAATAACCCGCAGTGTTCCCCTTAAAAGCCAAACGCCATTCACATTATGCGCGGCTGGATCTCTCACCTATTTTAGTAACGGTCGCTCACTTTGACTGGTGATAATTCCAATTATTACACTCGCTTGTAATTTTCGATAAATGCTTCATCACCGAATATCGGCCGTATTAACGATCGACGTGCAACTCGAGACGACCCCCTAGTTTCCGAAATGGGATGAATTTTCGAGCGATATGTTTTCTCGCTTTACGTAATGCGCATCGTACGGAGTACGATATAAAAATTTCTAAAGTATCCACGAGTCTGCGGATTACGGAGGGTGAACGAGTTTCATTCGGAATATTTGTCACTGATACGCGTATTTTCTGACAAAGTAAAACTATAATTTATATACTCCGCGTATCGCTCTAGATATTACAGCGCTGTTAAAAGTTTATTTATAGATCGGCGTGGTTCGGCTCGAAAAACAAAATGACGATGCATTCACGGACTCTGTATGCGAGAAGCTTGGCCCGATATCGTGCACTACTAAAATCCATAAGTTAAATGTTGTCGTCGCGACGCGTAAACTTTCGCAATCCGGTACAATTCGTATCTTCGAGGTGTATTTTACTGACCGTTCTGATATTTACAATCTATTTCTCTTTACGCTCGAGAAATAACCGTGGCGCACCCGTGAAATGCTGCATTGGCCGGCGAGCGGTAAGAGAGGCCCAAAAATAAACCCACAGCTGGAGCTGCTTCTTCCTTGTCGGTTAGCCTTCAACATTTTATTGATCTATCGTTTGCCAATTTGTCGATGGATCGCGCGAAGCGGAAATTTTCGTTGAATCGTTAAACTGGCTCGTTTTGTTGTCTCGTTATAACGTTGTCGACGGATTCACGGCGTTTATATGGACCGGAGGGAAAAGAGTAGATCGAGTAAAATTTAGCTATATAAGTTTTCTATATTCGCGTATGCCCGAACAATCTTACTTAATTTTTCGATAATGAAGATCGTTTAAATCGACGCGGGGGATAATGAACAGTCGGCGAAATAGCACGGATCAATGGGAAAGTAATTTTTGCTGCAACTCGCTCGAGGGACGAGATTCATAATTCACGGAGGTCGACGGAGAACAAGCACCACCGATTGCACCGATCGCCTTCCCCCCTGTCTAAATATTTCACCGTTCGATAATCCTCGTTGATGATTTCTCGCTGCCGATCGACTAGTGATCGCTCCTCGATGCTACTATCTGAATTTTGTAGGAAGAGAGACGGAGAACAGAAATAACAAAATTGTCCTCGAATACACAGTCGAACCCACTAATCGCGAATATGTAGCGAATCTCCAATGGGCTCGTTCAGCGATCGTCTCGTTTGATTTGGAATTTATTGAAATACATGGTTTTCGTGACACACGTGTCGACTGTTAAATGTCATGCGCGAGACAAGCGGGTAAATTTAGACGGATAGACAAGTTGAAAAAGATGGTGCGCGTTGCGAATAGGTGCGCCTGTTCGTTGTAAATCGAGAAACAGTGAGAAAACTTTTATTCGATTCGCGCGCCATCGACTCGTAAAATTCCTCTCTTACCGAATCCATTGTACGCTTGTTCTTTGCGCGCTCTCTTGGCATCGTGTGTTTCACTCGAATTAATCGCATTACGAATAAAACGTATATATTTTTGTCGTACCGATCTTTGAACAAACCGCATTATCGTCGACTGCTTTGAGTGAAAAATTGTAGCAATACGATTCCACTACACCACTCCTTTTCTATTTTTACGAAAAAAAAAAAAAAAGAAAACTCACGTACCGAGAGAACAATTTTCGGTACTCCAGTCCGTATAGTAGATGCCACGAGCAGTTCTACACTAGTAGACTTTAAACCGTCGAATTTATTGAGTTGATATTGAGTTACGGTCGCTTTTTTTTTTTAGAATTCGAAATGTATTAATATATTACGTAACGTCGAAATGTTAAAAGAAGATTTTAATATTTCTCGGGTATCCGAACGTAATCTAAAATTGCTTTGCGGAATCGTATGTTACGTTTTTCGGTCTTGCAATTTTTGCCCTAATTCATGATCGAGTATCGTTCCTGCGGAGTGTGATACACCATTTGCGCGTTTAACTAGAATACAAACTGGAATGAATGAACGACGTATCGTTTTGTAATTAATATACGAACGAGTCGAGATTCGAGTTGCATAACACCATTCGATTCCAAAAATAGCGTTAATGAACACAAGTTATAGTCGCTTCCTCCTTCTTCTGGAAGACGATCGCGTGTTTAAACGAACACCTCGATCCCCTTTCGCGACATATCCGCTTGAATACATGCGCGAGTTGGCCTCTGGGACGCGACCTCGTGTAAAAAAAAACAAGATAGAGAAAAAAAGAAGGAGAAGGAGAAGGAGAAAGAAAAATAACTACACATACAACGTCTCGCGATTTTTACGGGTCTCTCGAATCCGGTCAGCCTTGTGTGTAACGGCGAAAGTGGTCGGAGTGCGAGCGTCTGTCGCGGTCCACCGAGTAAACGTGGATGAATATCATTTTCCTTCTTTTTTTTTTTTGTAGTCTCCGTCGATATTCAAAATGTGAATTTCGATCGGGATTTACGGCACGTACCCACATATAATATCATCGTATCATGTCAGATCGATACACACACACGCGCACGCACGCACATGTGTATCTGTATGTACATGCATGTGTACCCGAGTACACAGCGTTTAGCGTTCGAATGTCGCGTCGAGTTTAGAAATTAATTTAATCGAGTTCTCGGGAGCAGCGAATGTTATACGTCCGCGCGAATGGAATCGCAATCGGCCATAAATTCACGCCGAGGACCCGCACTATGCGCTACGCGGCCGACCGGTCGCCGCGCTCGCGTTGATAAATTAAAATCGATTTGCAGCATTGTCCGTAGCTCTCGATCCCGGTTCAATTTTTATCCGCGAATAACGGATGTTTCGATGTATATACACGACAACGGGCGTCGAACGATACCGAAGGGACGCCTCGTTTTTGCCATGTTTTCCAAAACGACCGATCACCGCGCTCACTCTCCTCTTTTTATATACACCGCGCCGTGTGTTATCGCGGATATTGAACGACATGGTCGACCGATAATAGAATGTTTATGACGTCGTCAACAGCTCGTCAAAAGTGAAATTATTTCGTCTTCGCGCGACGTAGGTATTTCGTTATTTCGTTAGGGCCAAATTTCACTACGAGCTTGTAGAAATAGGTACAATTTCTCTAGTGAAATTCAAAATTCAGCCGAAAGACATCCCGTCGATCGCGGCGATCGAAATTTCTATTACGTAAATTTCGAACCGTTCACATTCGACGAGCCCCGTACGTGCAGAACTCTTCGATTGTAGACGATAGGAAAGGAGCGAAACGAGACTGGCAAAGGTATAATTGCCAGCGCAGGTAATAATTGCATTTATTCGGTTAGACAGTTGAACAGTCCGTAGAGTCGTAGGTACCTACCAGTTCTACAACAGCGGCATGTAACACACGGGTTCTTACGTCACGCGCGTTATTCGCTTGCACAACGCTCGCTCTCGTGTATGCCCCGGGCGATTTGTGCGAGCTACACCGATACCCCCTGCTCTTTCGCGATTTTCCTCTCGTCCGACGAGATGGCGCAGGACGAGCGTGCACATTCGTGGCCTTGAACCAAAAACCTGCAGTGTGCGCGCTTATCGCTACATACACTTCTCTTTCTCGTATTCGTTCGAACGTGGCCTTTTTCCCTCCACCTCTCTTCTCGGGCTCTTCTCACCCCGCGACTTTCCCTTTGTTCGTCCTCCGGGTAAGTAGCGCGACTGCATATACCGGGTCTCGTAATCACTCGCGTAAAAATTAATCTCGGAGAACCGCGGCGCTGATTAAAAAATTTTACGGTGCGAGTAGCGCACGTGTTTTCCTATTGAAATACAAATTACTTTTGCGATTTTCATCCTAAAAGTGAAATGATGTACCGACGTGTTATTATCTTTGAGGTCACGAGTCGTGCGCGATGCGGATCGGTACCGAGTCGGTTTTAGACGCACGATTGATACAACGTTGAAATTTTTCCTTTCAACTTACAGCGTGAATTTTCAACAATCTACGAAAATAATGTTATTTTCACGAATCGAGTGAATGGTGCAACAAATTCTGTATACCTACCTACAACACGTACGGCGGAACCGGTTACGATTCTAGATCTGTGTTACGTAAGCGAACACCGGCGATGCAATAACGGAGCGTACGTTTTCACGTGCGCGCAGAGACAAGCGGGTTAATGTCTTTCGCACCTGTTATGTGTTGTTTCCGTCGGATTAGCTTGGAGAGATATTTCGTGTTTACGTTGTGCGCGGTTAAATCGATTATCGATTGCGAATTCGAGGGTTGACTCGCTGAGAATCGCTCGATGACGTGTACGAGCTCGCGTGAATGACGCAGAGTCGTGAGGGACGATTTTTTTTTGGCGGAAATTTGTTTTCTATTCTCTTCAAACCTAGGTTTTCGGGAAACTGACCGACGAGTAAAGAAAGGGTGGGAGGAGGGAGGAAAAGTTGGAGAGAAGCCAAGTGTCGTACGGATCATTCCTGTCGTCGGTAACCCGCTTTTCTGTTGATTTCGGGGGAGGCGGTGATTTCACGCTGATGGTGGGGGATTTGGATGGAGAAGAGAAGGCGGGTCGAGAGAATCGTCTCTCGGGTTATCAGGTACACACGCGCGCGCGCGCGCACGCACGCACTCTTACGCGAGGTAGTTACCCTGGACCGGCTTGCCTCACGTGCTCCCACTAAAATTAGTAGCTCGCTATACTTCGCCTGCCATCGCTCTTCCCTTCGTGTCTCGCGATCTTCATAGTCCACCCTACCGCTTCGATATTCTTACCCGCGAAGAATAGCGCATACATACGAGCTGACGACGAACACGCGCGTTCGTTGTTATTTGTGCACCGACGTAAACGAGTAAGGAATTAGTTGAAGAATAGGAATCGTCTTGTTCGATCGAGGCGATTTTTCGGTAGCGCTCGCTAAAATTCTCACGAACAGACGTGCGCACGAAAATGACAATTAAAGGCTAGAGGGAACTATACGAGACTGACCGTTTTGCGGCAGCTGTCGACATTTTGTCACTTGGCCGGCGCGCGCTCAGACGATCGTTCTATGCACCTCCGCAAATAATCCGAAATACCTAGTTAGACGGAACGCGTGATGTCCGCGCGATTTGCAATATACGGCGACCGTTGTCAGCGAGAATCGATATCGGAGGATAATCGATCATCACGAACTGCCCTTTCAGTTGATTCAGCAGCCCATTTCGTATTCCACACAGAGCTAATTGCCTTGCCCAACAGCGGAAGTGAAACCTCGTATTCGCCTTGGCGCATCCCTTTAACCGTCCATACGAGCTAATAACGAATGTCGATCGACAAAAAAAAGAATGGCTTGTAATCGCGTTTTGGTCTTCCCGATAATCAGTTGATTCGTGTTTTTCTTTTTTCACAGAGACGACACATGTCTCTTGAGAAATCGAATTTTACAAAAGAATTGTAAAAATACATTCCCCATAGATTTATTTACGCGTCGTATACATATAATACTAATGCTGCCGTCGGTAATATTGGCGGGCTCTGTTAGTTCGCCTCGCGATAAGAGTCTTCCGTCGTATCGCATCGCTTAGCGGAACAATGAAAAATTTGAGAGTCGCGCGATCACAGTCTGGGAATTTTCACTCGACCCGTTGCCCGAGTTTGCACGCGCGAAACACGGAGATGAGACGAGACTCGATCCTCGAATGTTACATAACTCGCTTATATGCCGTAACGAGAAGACGATTTCCCTTGCGGTTTTGAGAGCAGTTAGGTATACCAGAGCCACGTTAGATAGAAACAATCCTTACCGAAACTTTGTGAAGCCCATCAGGACTTGTTTACATTGCACGAAATTTCGACGTCGTAAATACATCTTCCAATGATGAAATTCGGTTACCAGCCCAAGTGCACGGGCGACTTACGCGGGGTTACCTTTGGTTATCGGAGCAATTTCTCCGTAACGTAAATCCTGTCGTCGTCAGATCGGTTGTTATAGGTCGCGGTCGTCACAGCGTGTGCCGCATCTGGCCGACTAGCGCTCGCGTACACAATGTGTTATTTTTATGAGGAAATTTATTCGCGCGAATGGACTGAACGCGAAGAGAGGAGAGAACTCGGTAAAAACGTAGAGATGGGTGGACTAAAAGAACGGTGCGACAATTGCTCCGCTTTAGCGAATGTCTATATGCGAATGAAATAGTGTTGATTCACTCCGTTTAGACTATTTGTTTTCTATTGTCAACTTATAGCAACCACTTTTGAAGAGTCTAACGCGTTAGATAAAGATATGGAATATCTCCAGATAATAATCTATGCGTGTTTTCTTTCTTTCATTCGAAATGTATGTACGAAAATAGAGTTTATTACAAAGTACACGTGTACACGACACATCGTTTTCGTACGTGACTTGTTTGCTCCTAGCCAATGGGTGCGTTTCCGGCAGAATACGACCGGTTAGCGGCGCGAAAACGCCCCGAGAGATGCGTGCGTGTATTTCGGTCTTTTAACCCCGCGCGGAGACCGGTATGCGGAGATTTTCGACTGCGATATTTCAGTGTCCTAGGCTCTCTCGACTAACCGTCGCATGCCGACTCCGGGATTCGCGATCGTTGACCGTATCCACGTAGGACCGCGCCAGACAAATCGCGAGCCTGTTGACAACCGCAAGAATTAACCGACATTTTAGACTTCTTCTTTCAAGTTCTTCTTGGACTGCTCAGAGGATAGCTAGACGATAAAAATCGCTAGAATAAAGACCGAGATCCGGCTTACTAGATCATGACCAAACTAAAATATTTCTTTGAATCTCACAGGATTCGTCTTTCCATTGCGATAAGGATCAAGTTCCTCTGACAAGTTTTTAAAGTTTTGTTTACACGTTTACGAATTAATAGCAGACACGACACGAATAGACTCCTCCTATTGCAATTACTAGATGAAAATGTACGCATTTTATACCCCGAGGCATACCAAGGAGAATCCAAGAATTCAACGTGTTCGGAATTAACTGTCGCGACGATTTCACATACCCCGTGCAACACGTGGTCGCTATATCTATAAACGCCCGCGGATTCTCTGGATTCGACGCGAGAGACTACACTTTTGATCTCTGATATCGTTGGTTTTCCTCCGGCACCTTCGGAATCAGCTTATTACCAAAGGCACGCGGTCTTTCCAGGAGTTTCGTAATTGGGTTATTGCACAACTTTGTCCCGATTTTAACGATCGGTGTCGAGATCTATCGACCTGATCGCAATTTGGATCAAAGTTGGAACGCGGAAAAATCTCATCGTAAACTTGAGAATCGAACGCGATTCTAGTTCCCTCTCTACCGCATTGGCTATTCGAGATCTAATTTGCCTTTTGAGTTTCGCAAAATGAAAATTGGCCACGAGGACGAGATGGATTCGCCGAGCTAGAAATTGGCCGTGGCATTTCGTAGACGAACAACAAATGAAGTAAAAGGAACGCGACGTTGATGGTTTGCCAATTCTCTAGGCTCTAGACTCGCGCTCGCATGTTAAATATATAACCGATAAATAATTTTTACGATGTGCAACCTCCTTAAACGAGCACTCTGTTCTTGTCGACTTTTTGCCCAGCTGTGACAACTTCCCGAGCGGGCGAGTATAGCCGAGAAAAACGTCAATCGCGAAAAAAGCGCAGCCTTCGCGTCGATTGGAACCTGTTTCTTCTGTCCTCTTGCGGTATATGTTTGTTCATTCCCGAATTATGCAAATTCCGATAATCCTAGGATAATTATAATATGCATGCTTGTCCGTCGCAACGAGGAATACACCATACCCATTAATATTAATGTCCGCTGTACACTCGAATGCCTCGTTCCTCAATGCCAAGTATGCGTTATACACGTGATGCATTTCGCGAGTGTCTTATCACTTAGCGTCTAGCCGATCGTTAAACTTGGAGATGACCAAAAAACTCGAGAACGTACGCACTCGATTGAATTATAGAGACGGGGAAAGAGAGAGAGAGAAAGTCGTTCTTTAATTTATCGAGTCTGAGTCGCGGAGGCTAGATCTGGAAGGGGTTCTTACAGTTCGCCGGTATACATATATGTAGAGGGTGGAAGCTGATAAAAAAAAAAGTGAAGTAGAAGGGAGGAAAAGTAAAGAGTGTCTGCCTTGGCGCGCGTCTACGGGCCAGAGACTCGGGTGGGGGACCAACTCGGCGAGAGCGCCATGTGCTCAGTGCCGTCCTCGTTCGATCAACCGACTTCAGTCATCTCCGCGCGCTCGCGACGAGCACGTCGGATAACGCTATTCGCTCGAAACGCACGCTTCTGACAGCGCGACAAAATTACGTCGTCTGTATGATATACCTCAATTGAGAAAACAGTTGAGGAAAAATAACTCATCGGGGAGTATGTCGAATAAGTGAAACGTGAGAGAATACGCAATAGTGATCGAATGCACCCGAGCGGGATGAGCAAGATGAAAGAGTGATTTTATTTCTCGATAATTTGCCTCTGCTTCTTTTTTCCCTTTGAGTGGATCGCAGTGAACGGAAAAGGAAGAATTAAGAAGAGAGAGAGAGAGAGAGAGAGAGAGAGAGAGAGAGAGAGGGAGAAAGGGTGGGAGGGAGGGAGGGAGGAGAAAAAGAGAAATTCGGACTTCAATTGTTTTACTTTATCGTTTTATCGTACGGAAATGCATCACACAGCACCTTGGTATCTACCATGGGGGTTAAAGTTGGTGCCGCTATCGATACCACCCGGGCACCCGGCTTCCGGCATACCCAATCCCGGTCTGCATCTACTGACACCTCTGCCGCAGATTTACGCGCCCGAGCCGCGCAAGGTACATTATATATGTGTAATATATGAATACATTTTATAGAGATGTGCAAACACAATATGATTCACGAATTCGCGTATTCGATCGAGTTGCCTACCCACATTAGGGACGGTCATTGACGTCCTTGTTCGCGCGAGTTGTACAAACTCGGCTCGCGGGAGTCCTTTAAAGGGAAAATCGAGCGAGTTATTCGAGTGTGGCGAGGTCATCGTTATCCTACATCCGCTCGCTGCTCTCTTTCGTTCGGGTTTATTCAACAGCAACGTGTAAATCGAAAAAATTGAAAATAGGGGAAAACTCGCAAACGCGAGCTTTGTCTCGCGTTTACATTGTGCTTAGTATTTTCCGATCGCTTATCGCGCTTCGCTGCTGGTAGACGTTTAACGTCGTGAATAATGCGCTGGATATAATGGAATAGCTCGGGTCTGTGCGAATACGACGCCGAGTTGTGTCATCCTTCGACATCATTTTCTCGTAGCGGGAATCGAAGCAATTTGCGGATAAATTGAGAAATGACGCGGACGTACGTTTGTACGCGTTTGGTTGTTGCGATTATCTTGAGATGATTTCAATCAGATATCGGACAGTGTAAACGTGCATTATCGAATATTGCGAATCGTCTTCGATCGTTCAATTTATCCCGTTTAAATTCTATTGTTGTAAGTAAAATTTTAAGGAATAAACGATACCGCTAAAAGTATATCGCAGTCGATAAAAAAAGTTAATTGGAATGAAATAATTAAACATTGTCTGCTTATACGCGAATTAACGCATATAATCCATCAAAAATAACCTCGCTGAGATTCGATTGCGTGCATCCGGGATATTACGACACGTTATATATTTATACCAGTAAGGGATAATCTACGGATCGACGATCGATCGCAATTCGGTGCGGTATATGGGCGATAAAAGGCGGAAGTCGATCGATCGTGTCGGTTGGCTTCTCCTAAATCTCGTGCTCTTTTTATTTTTTTATCTCACTTCGGTACCACACACGGCCGTCGGAAATAAATTTCGCCGTAACTTTCCGTGGGGTTGTTCCGTGCCTCTCGACGGCTCATGAATCGCGACCGGCGCGCGGATAAGGAACTGATGAACTATCGCGCCGCTACGTGCAACCCAGTTGCGGAAAAGCGAGTTTACACTCTCTCGGTACTCGCCGAGTATATACCCGAAAACACGTGTGCGCGAGTGTGTTATGGACATTAGAGGAAATCCTAGCGCGTATCGTTTCTTCTTGTGCTCGACGTACGCAAGCCGCTAACTTTCCTTCGGAGCAACTTGCCCGCGTTAACGCGCGCTTTACTATTGTGTCACGTGTCGATAAACGTTCGACCGTAAATTCCTCCGTCGTACCGCTTCATTGTATTTCTAAAGAGAGTATACACCCAAAAATTATTCCTCCTAAGAAAGCTAAGCCTAATGAGTTTGGATTTTTTGGTAACCAATTAATACGCTCACTTCGTGAAACGTTATAAGAAGAAACATGCGCATCTCTCGTTCGCCATATCAATACATCGTTGCGCGAATTTTAACGGGTATTACGTATAAATACTGATAGGGCTATGAAATAATTGAAACAGCAATAACGGCGTTTATCGAGTGGCGGGTTTATTGTGTACCGTTGACGCGGTTCGGAGGGCGAATATCGATCGTACGAAACCCTTGATCTCTCCTCCCGCTATTGGACAACGATGGTAGGAGTGTTGATTGCTATACGCCCATCGACTGCGATAATGGTGGTCACGAAAATAGAGTGCAATGAAAAGAAGAAGAAGAAGGGGTGTAAGCCTGGTGAGCCTGTTAGCGAAAAGCCCCGCACGATTATTCCGGGCGCTCAATTATCTCTGCACAATGATTCGATCAGCAGTAAGTGAGAGAGAGAGAGAGAGAGAGAGAGTGAGAAAGGCCCGTTTTCCGGCTCTCCCACCAGCCAGCCTTTACGTAATCCATAGACCTCCGCGTCGTTGACAGACGACAGAGAGTAGTCTCGGTCCACGAGCCTGCCAGAACCCACTGAGGTTAGAACTCGCGTGTATATATTTATATATATCTCCAACCAACCGTATGACGCCCTCATTCGGTACAACTAGAGCCCCTAATGAAGACGTAATTAATCATCTACTCTTTTCGTCCATTCAATTGACTTCTCTTCCATCGTGCATATCGTGAACATCGTTTCTAATGTACCCTAGCAGTCTTGAATATATTTGTTTGCCAATTTTAAGCACGTATGCTATAGTATATTGTTATCATGTCGATTGCTTGAAACATTCCCACTCTTTCTCTCTTCCTTGAACGTACAATTAAAAAAAAATAAAAACCATACTTTCGAAACTTCTTTTTTCGTTCACGAATAAAATACATTTACCAATCGATTCATTCCGACAACCGCCAGAGAGAAAACTTTGTATAAACACAGCGTAAAAATAATCGATTCCGAAATACTTTTGAGTTGGTGTTAGGTCAAAATATAGGTTTGGTTTTTTTGAACTATCCTCGCGAGTTCAATGTTCAGCTTGTGAACTTGACGAATCGACTCATCGAGATATTCTTTCTCGAATTTGTAGAAGAGAGTCTGAGCACAGAAGAAGATTCCGTAACGATTCCAAAGACTCGGAGCGGAACATCGAGCAAAGTTGTAACGCATCGATTTTGATAAGAAACACTCTTCCTCGAATTATCGTCAGAGGTAAAATCAACGAGGCGATTAGGAGTAAAAAATTATCAATACTGAAACGGGATTAAGTAACCGAATTTCGACACACGTACGCGCATTGTTAATACGAGTTCGCGAAAATAGAAAAACGGACAGAAAAAATTCTCACTAACTCGCGTGGCGTTGAAAAGAGATATGATGAAAGAAAAAATATCTAGATAGATTCTTGAACAGGTCAAGGCGTGAAAGTGCTTCGAGCCCACACACGCGCGCCCTATAAACGCAATTGACAGTGAACTCGAAAATAGAACGCGAATGTCGCTAGTAAAAATCCCGCGAGGGTTGATCCGCGCGTTTGCGTCCGCAGATGCACTTATGGCTAGAATATAAATAATCGAATCAATTGATTACACGACAAACGAGTCAAGATTGAAATCCGATATCGAATAGGTAATCTACTTTTAATGATGGATCCTCTTGAGAGAGCGAGAGAAATGGAAAAACGAAAATGACAAATCCGCGTTGAACTTGGTTCTCTCTCCAGCTTTATTCCACTGTCGAGAGATATTCAACCCAAATGAACTGTAATCCTAGCCGAGCGTGTGGCACCGTACTCCCCTGACTATATTTTGACTTCTGTGTCCGTGTATTCCGCGCTCTGGAGAGTTTGGACACTTTTGCCGTATAGACCGCGCGATCGAATTTATTCTACGTCTCGGCGAATAGCCAGGCTACTTTCGTGCCAAGGCGAATTCTGCCTAGAAGGCCGCTAAGGAGCAACATAAAGGCTTATTACGACTCACCGTGGCTTTTCAAATTGACCTGTTGTGAACGTATTAAAAGAAATTTTTAATTGGGCAAGCTGTTGCTTGTTATCGTTCCGTGATTATAATCGCAAATTTTTCAAATTTTGGCAAATTGCTCGAGTTATTACGAGCGTTCGCTCGTGGAAAAAGGAAAAGAGGGAAAAAAAGGAAAATTGCGGGAGAGAAAATTCTTTACGTAACGTTTGAGCATATGCTCGCACAGAAAATGACTACTAATGAAAACACTACGAGAGAATGAACAAGAGAATAGGGTAGATAGATAAATAGGGAGAGGACGATATCGCTCGGTTTCATCGTGGCCTCCTTTTGGCAGGAATCGGTTTTCTTCATGTTCGAATTAACAAAGCTCGGTTGGTTCCTGATTGATCTTGAAAGGGGACTCCAAGGCAAAGAGAGATAGGCTGGCTCCTGAATCTGGTAGACACGGCAGCAGATGCGCCAACATCGGAGTGGTTATGTCGATGAAACGAAGCGCCGTGAAAATCCCTTCGAGGCTCGCGACCGTAACACAGCTCCTAGATTCGTTCGGTTATGTCTACGACGTATATAATGCGTCGAAGCGTGAGAAACAGCCCAGCGAAACTTCATTTCGGCTCGACAACATTTTCACGCTGACGAAGGTCGATTGGCTATTTGCGTCGAATTATTTATGACACCCGAATACTCGATTGGCGCGTCAAGTCGTGTAATGCATACGGGGGATAGTAGAGTGACATCGAACATCATGAACCAGATTTTCATCGGAATAAATCTCCGTCTGGCGAACCCGCTATTACCGCTTACTTACGCTCGATCAATCCTTCAAACGAACGCAAACTCTCCTCGATTGGTCTCACCGAATATGTTACCTATTATTAGAATTCGATCTTTCATTCTTGCTCTTCCTCGTTAAAAGATTTTTTCTGGGGTGTTTTTTATTGAATTATCGTATTCGTGAATCGAATACAATCGAATTCTCAGCCACGAAAATCCTCAAAGGTAGATGCTTACGTATATACATATTGGGGGCTGAAATTTATGACAATTTCAAATGCACGCGAGATGCCCGACTCATTGAGACAATCTCGAGCTCCGGCGATAAAAATACACGTGTACCGCGCTATCTGTCGTACCACAGATTGCGCCTTGGCTCTAAGCCACATTCTCTCCACTTAATAATTCGATTTCATTCGAGATTCGACACGTGCTGATTGCGGTGCCAATTACGCACGTTAGTAGTTCGACCGGACGTAACAAAGGGAAATTTTGACGAGAATGTAGCATCTCATTTTTCTCGATCGCCCCCGGAACTGACTGAATTTTTACAGTTAATGAGTCGAGAAGATGCTCAAAATAGTCCCAACTAAAAAATGCGCTAATTTTATTGCGCGAAATTACAAAACTTGTTCGAACGAAAACTTATAGTCTCTGTGCGAGTATTCGAGTCGCGTTATTTTATCGCATGGATTCAGGCGCGAATTCGACTCACCAATTTCAACTCCCGAACAATAATTTTAATTTACGCAGTTTCATAACCATACGCCCGACGACCCGCGGGATCATTAAAATTGCGCCTCTGTAGTTTGGCGCGGAACTGCAACGCGTCGAGGAATGTCGCGCGACGAGGTGCATTCTCGTCTGGGAACGAGACGAAATGCGCGCGCGCAGCTGTTTAGATTTTCACAGTTAATTACGAGTAATTACGCTGCTAATTATACTGGCTATTCATTCGAGAAAAAGATTTGAGATGAGAGAAGTCAATTTCAATTGGCTACAATTACATCTCGACAAATATTCCGAATGAAAACCATCATTCGTCGAGCGTTGACAACTGTATCGAGCTTTCCGAATGTTTTCCATCGACCACCAGAGTTTAAAACCGAATAACAGCGCGATCGCGGGTCCCTGGAGCGTTTGACAAACTTGCCTCTGACTTTCAACGAAGCTTTAAATATAGGGGAAAACAAGTACTTTATTATCATAGAACAACTAATACTCGTTAACGCGAACGGGAAATTACGGTGCGGTCCGCGAAAGTTAGATACGGCCTGGCCACGGTCAAGCCTCGTCGCGACGACGATTACAAAATAATCGGTTTCGCTCTTCGAATAATAATATACATTTGTTACTAGCTACGAGGTTACACCATTTTCCGAACTTTTAATTGGAGAACGCCAGTAAATAGTCGATGAACTTTGCGTCGTCTTTTGTTGTATTCGTAAATAATTATCGACCAATAAATATGGATTTATGTCGTTTGCGTAATGTCAAATTAGATGTACGTTGGTTAGCTATCCCCTTAAAATGCCGTTTCTTGATTTTGAAAATTTCATTAGTGACGTGCGATAATGAGTCGAACAAACACTCTTCATAAACACTGGTAAAAGTCATAATTTCGAGAAAACGTAGTGACCTTGCCTGCATTGAGCTCAACAATGAGGATAATCGCTTTTCACGCAAAAATCGATTGATCCATCGAACATTGACCTTCCATAATGGTAGAGTATTCGAGGAGAGTATAAAGTAGTACGTATAGGGACTAGAAAATTATGACGTGTCGAGATCGATCCTATGTTAGAAAAAAACCTCGGGAAAGGAGCCCTCGACCTTATCCCCGACACGAGACGACGCATATGGTCGTTTGCTGTAAATTACATTTTCGATTTCTGGCTCCGGGATCGGTAAAAAGAGTATGCGCTCGTGCCTGAGTGCCGAAAGAGAAAGAGAGAGAGAGAGAGAGAGAGAGAGAGAGAGAGAGAGTGAGTCAGTCAGTCAGTACACCGTATTCGTGAATAGGATACGTGCTCTAACCTCCTATGCTTCCCCTCCCTTTTCTTTCGTTAAAGGGGGAGCGGCCTTCGAGAGCGGCCAGACAGCCGTAAAACTTGCGTTTTCTTCGAAACAAACGATCCCTCCGGTGGCACACCCCTTTTATTTGGCTTACGCTTCGCGCCCCTCTCTGCCTTTTTATTCTTCATTCCACTATCTCTATTTCTCCCTCCTCTCTCTATACGGAAAATAATACGATATTGGACAAGGGAGACATTTATTTGCCTTCAGAAATGAAAATCTATTTAAAAACAACTTACATTTGTTCTTTGTTATATTCGTGTCGTAATAAACGAAATAAATACACTCACAGGTGGTTCTTACGCAACGCGTGTCTCATAAAGTACTCGTTACCAACTTCTACCTCTCTTCCCATTTTCAAAATGTATGCACAATCGCCATTATTGCGTAATCGATTATCGGTATATAACTGTTGCGAGGTGCGAGACATTTTTGCGCCGCGAATATCATCGACGGAATTTTTGTATTGTCTTTCAGGTATCTCACACGCCTAGCGCCAACGACCCTCTATTTATATTCCTATCGTACAGAGCCCGTGAATTCGAAATAAAGCTTCGCTAGCCATAGCCCTCTCTTTTCCTTTTTCCTTGGGATATATTCACGATTTCGCCTCGATGCCTGACTTATTCCACACTCATCTCCCTCTGTATACTTTCCGCAATGCACCACGATACATGTATACATGTCCTAAAAATTCTATCCAAAATGCAATCGTGCGGAATGAGTGGCCGGTCTCGACTACGTTAGAAACGAAACACACATAATTGAATATTCTTTTCTGAGCTGTTACGAAAGTACTGTCCCGCTTTATATAGCGTTCCATTCCTGTCGCACGATTTAAGCAATGAACGTCTGGGAAACAAGCTGCGTGCCGTATACCTACGAAACGTATACGTGACACGAAATATACGCGCTGTCGGCACGCGAGCCATGCGCCACTACCCGATCTCCTTCTTCTGCTCACCTCTGAGGATTCGTACGATGTAGTCACGATGCCTACAGGGCTGGTCGAACACTATCAAAAGGACATCGCGTGTGCCCCAATCGTCTCGTTACAATTCTACCCTTTCTCTCCTTCTTTCCCCCCTCCCCTCATCTTCACTCTGAAACTATATTTTTCCTTATCTCATATGTATTCGCATTTCAATTAATCTCGCTGTTCTCGCCTGTGCGGCATTGCGGCTATGACTCGCCGGGAAAATAATTTTCCAATCGACTATACCTAATTTAGAGCAAAAATCTGTTAAGACTCTATCGGTGCATTTACGTCTTTATAGCGTGATGTGAATCAAAATTGAATGTGGACTACACGCGTTCGATAATTCTTCCGTTTCGTCAACACCCGACAAAGATCGAAACATACAATCGGTCCTTCCACCAACTGTTGTCTTCAAGTACTTACGCCAAATCGCAAAATGTATAGTACTCATTAAAATAGTCCGCTCGAACAATGATGGGTAACGTTACAAGAGGCGTGCGACGTCTGGTTTCGTCCATTAGGAAATGAGACACTAATGCGAGCTCGTAACGAAATCCGCGTGAATCTCTCTCGGCTTCGTTCGCTTTCTCGTTCTACACATCCGTGTGTGACTTGGGATTGTTCGGCGGATCTCTTGTTCCGCGAGGAATCACTTTGAATTTTGGACTCGAGAGGCGGTGCTCTAATACCGAGCTACCCTCAATGGCTATCACGAACCAGCGAATTTTTTTGCTATTAAAGTAATTGGCATTACATTGAAGAAAAATAGTATTATGACAAACTGTTCTCCACTGGGACCAGACGTTCTTTCGAGCTTGTCCGACATACATAAATGGATTAGAAAAAAGGAAAGAGAAATATCAGGCGGATGATGAAAGGGGGGAGAAAAAACCGCGCTATCAGAGTTTTATTATTCAATGTATCCCTTGAATAATTCCATTCTTTCGGCGAGGCTCTTTGAATAATTCGTTGTCAGGATCTTATTCCGCAATGCAGTTTATAGCAAAATGCATTTCGAGCAAACATCTCGCGGTATCTCTTTCGAGCGATGATTGGTCATCAAAGAGAGAGAGAGAGAGTGAGAGAGAGAGAAAGAGAAAGAGAAATTACGAATATCTGGTGAAGCAGAGTTCGACGAATGTTATTGAAAAAACCTACTCGGAGTGAAAAGTTGTCACTCGCGTTTTTTTTTTTCAAGAGGATTTAATTCGGTAAGTAACGGAGCGCGTCGTGTCGTGCTATTATTGCGACGTGCGCGCGCGCGCGTGTATACGCGTGTGAGCGAGAAAGAAAGAGGTAGCAAGGTAGCCGCAATGCAGGTAAGGGCGTTGTCAGGGGCGACCCTTACGAGCCTAAAGGCTTTGTTCGGTACACCTTCGAATATACAACGGCCATATATATACCACCACGTTCATCGAAGACAGTCGACCGTTGAAGAGACCCGTCAATTTTCCGCCAGTTTCCTTATTCGCCCATGTGTTTCATCGGTGCTATCTGGGTAAACGGTTAGTCCCGAGTCTTTTTTCGATCGGACAAAATCGAATAATTACTCGCCGGAGTATCCACCCTAATACTTACCTGCATCTTCCGAACGATTGAACGTCACGCAAGGAAAATGAGCTAACCGCGGCTAAAACACCGTAAGAATCTAAATCTCTCCTATTCAGGGAAATTCTGCCGACGTATGTCTCTTTAAACAAATCAAGAAATGATATCGTCCACCGTCATTTCTGTCTCGCTTTCTCGTTCTTACTGTTACTGGCGACAAGGTACGTTGTGCAAAAGTTAAATAAAAATAAACGCTTTTTTTTTACGAATATAACAGTACCGAGAGAAGGAAAAAGCGAAAGTGAATTTCCCTTTTCTTATCTAATTCAAGACGTTCGTACCGCCCTGAGGCTCGATAAACTACTATCGGACAATTAATCGAGCCAAAATTTTATCAACGCGATTCTCTCATACCCGTACAGTTCGAGTTTCTCCCCTGGCTGTGAAAAATAGTTTATCGCCTAAACCAGCGGAAAACGAATACTTATGTATATTTACTTTCGTCGTTCTCAAAAATGTCATATAATAAATGGTTCGATCGGAAGCGGAAAACATTACCGTTCTGCGAATACGTAACGTTATACTACAAAGAATCACGTTGAAATTGACAACGGCTGTCGAATATGAAAATTCTGAGTGTCGCGGTATACGTGTATGACGGTATCAGAAGTTCGAGGTATCGAGAGAGAGAGAGAGAGAGAGAGAGAGAGAGAGAGAACCCAGAGGTACGGTATTAAAAATTCAAAGCTGGTTTAACTCCTTAATGAAATCCAGAGATTTTGGAATTAAGCTCCGGGCTTGAAATCCCCAGCGGCTTGTTTAATTCTCATTCGGGAGTGGCCTATCGCGAAGTTACGTCATCTTGGGGTCGCACGAGTCGAATGAATAAATCATAATCGGTGATTCAATAAATCAGCGTGTCGCGAAGCTACAAGGCGAAAACAAGATCCAGATGGATATCGAACGAGCGACGTAATATCACTAACAGAGTCCCGGATTATTTAGCAAAGTTCGCTGGCCGGTGCGAATCTACGCGTTTTTGGCTTATGCCAAATTAGAAACGAGGACGCACACTCGCACGCGTATTGCAGAATGTGCAGACGAGTTAATTCGATCGCCATAATGTAGAGTGTTCGTTCGAAAACTCCATGCCAGCTGAAACATTTTCTACTTAAAGTAAATGTAAAAGATCAGATTTCTTTCCAAATCGCAGACCGAATAAAACTAATCGATCGATGCTTTTATATTCAATAGACTACCCCAAACTATCGCTCAGTTGCACCTATGCTAATCAATGTTCTTCTAATCACTATCCTCATTATGTTTCATTCGCTCTTGCTTACTCAAATATCTTGATGATTCGATAAGTGGTTGTCCGATTTTTACAGCTGTAACGAAGCGGGAAAATTTTTCTTACGGGACATGTTATCTTTCTACGCGGTAGTAGGCGCACAAAGTTGTCGATAATAAAATCCATGAATAATTAAGGTTCACGAAACATATTCATTCGAGTTTCTTGTCTGTTACACTCTTCCACTTGTTGCATCGTGTATACTTATACGAAATTGCTAATTTATTATTTTGTATTTCTTCCAGGTGGATTTAAAGCCGCTGAGAGAGACGACGATTGCCGTGCCCGCGCCAAAATTCACCGAAAAACGAAAGGCCGAAGAAGTGGACACTAGCAAGGATTTAAAAAAGGTATACTATACGCTAGATGATATGTACACAATGAACGTGATACCGAGACGAAATTCTTAATTGATGTCGAACCTTACCATACCCCGAACGTTACGTAACCAACGTAATATAGTATACCAGAATAAAGCTTTTAATATTCTAATACTTCATCTGTTACATTATTTGATATTGAAAACATGATTTGCAAATGCGGTAAAATCGGATGAACATGTGTTAGGGCGAGATTGGGACTCTTTTATGAATATAAGCGTACATTCGTTATTATGTAAGAATTATTTCCTCGATTTCTATTTCATATAACATTTGATTGTAATTGTAAACTCTCAGTCAACTCTTCAATTTTAATTTTCAATTCTCAACGATAGCTTGAGCGTTTTGAACACGTTCAACTATTTCCACATTGTTAACGTCGAATAGAGTTTTAAATTTGCGTTATGAATTTTATTTCGCACTTTTCGCTGGTAAACTGAGGCGTTTCGCGTACAAAAAAAGGGCCGTTAGATACGAGAGCGGCAAATGGGGGAATGAAAGGAAATTTCGATTCCAGAGGTATGAAATGAGTTTAAAATCTCGTCTCGGCAGAGCAAAGTCACCCATTTAGCGTGCCGCTGGATATCACGTGAGTTAAGTAAATACAGGTTGCGGGGATGAACACCGCGTCGTTGGTAATTTCCGTCGTTGGACTATTTTTGAGTCAGCATTCATCGTTCGGCGACTCCTTGGCACGTTCCGGTGTATTCGATGCTCGGTAAAAGCATTCGACATTCGTCGCGAAAGAAATCACGTTCAGGCAGTGTATTTTCGGTATACGCGTTCGATTTTCGAAATTCTATTCGATACGATGCATTCGCGCAAATGTTGATACGCATCCTTCCTCACGGGCACAATCTAACACGCTATTTTAGAAGTTAAAATTTTTGACTTTGTCTCCATTCGATATCGCTTTTCATGCAACAAGTTAAATAATTAAGAGCAAAATGAGGTACAGAAAATGATCGAGTATCGAACTTGCAAGAGATGGGGCATTAATTAATTTTTGTTGCACCGTCGTCGTTTCATCACCGTGTTTCGACAGTCGCGGATATACGCGATGAAAATCGATTCGTTATCATTCGACATGATCGCGTTTCGTGTCTTCCGTCGTTTCACAGTATGCAATGTAGTCTACATATATACGTCGTATCAAATATTGTTCATTTATCGTACTAGGATTAGATTAAACACCGCACGATTTTCGTATATAGCCAATTTGAGATGGAACACTTGCAAAAAGATAACATTCTTCTCGAGTTATCAGTCCTGTCTCTTATTTTTCTAGGCAAAATTGGAAACGAAAGCACTGAAAGCTAAAAGGCCTGGATTTACGGACGACCGGTATAACGAAACCAGTTATTACGTCGAAAATGGTGAGTATTATTCAAGCGATGCTCGCACCATCGAGATTTAACTGATAATAAAATTCTACCGATCGGATCGAAATTATCCGCGTTGAAATTTCTTATTTCTTTTTCGTAAGATTCTATCTCTAATTTCAATGTTCTCCATTTATTGAAAATTTTCGCTACTTCCCGTTGATTCGCCGCATAAAATTAACCCAAATCTCATCGCTTAGATTTTTTTGTTTCGATGAATTTCCGATTCCGTTGCTTGGAAATAAAGAGGAGAGAGAAGGAAAGAATGGAAAAGAAAATTACATTCTACTTCACGTTAGTGAATTGTGAACTTTTTAAAAATTCGCATTAATTGCAAACAATCTGCTTCAAGGCAGAAAAGTATGAAAACGTGGCAGACTGTTCGTCGATAATCGGCAGTTCTATGTATTTCGTTAACCCATTTTCAGTAATCTTTTTCACCGGCGACAGAGAGAGCACGACTATAAGAAATTTACAATGAAGATAAAATCGCAATAACAATAATCACTTTTAGTCGTTTCGTTTCAAATTATACGCATATCCTTGCGGTACAGTTACACAACAGTCCATAGTCGGCACAAATCTATATAGGTTGGAATTTTCCTTTCCTTTCCTTGACTCTCTCTCTCTCTCTCTCTCTCTCTCTCTCTCTCTCTCTATCTATCTATCTCTCTTCGTATTTCTTTCAAGAATAAAGAGAACTTTTATTAAAATTTTTCTTTTCCACGTTTCGATTTTGTCTTTATAAGCGAGTACAGTAAATATTTCTGGCGAAAAAATATCATCCGAAATTTTCTCGAATGAACGAAGGCTAAGAGGTGGAGTTTATAAGGAAAGGGACCTCTAGGTGTTGGATCGACAGTGTGAGGAAGGGGACCGATGAGAACATGGTGGAAAGCGGGTGTGAGGCATATCGACAACCAATATCTGCTCTACATTCGAATAATAGACTCGGCCGGCTGACGTTGCACTACCAGGGCGACTTCAGACTCTATCCCTCGCTCTCTCGCTTCCTCGACAAAACAAAGACCTATTACACGCGAGCGTTACCTTAGCGCGCCGTGAGTGAGCGTTTTCGCGGTCATCCCTCTGCTGCCTACCTCTGTGCTTTAGAGCTCACAGAAGAAAGGGCCTCGTATCTCTCATTTATTCACCACTTCAGACCGTGCCACCCCATACCTCGACTCTACTTTATCAGCACGTCTTATTGAATCTTCGGGCGACACTATAGGCAAAAGTCTTCGGTATTTTTTTTTTCATCTATAGTCTTGTACCTGTGTCACGATTCACCGGGTAGTATAATTTCTCGGATACAAATGTACCTCTCTTTCCATGAGCGAGAGAAATATACGCGATTCTCGTGAAAAATGGTCGACATCCCACATAGGCGACGTTCATCCGCTGAACGTATTCTAATTATTCAAAAAATCAACTACAAACTCGCCTAAGTATTGACGACAGTTTATCAATTTTATATTCGCGTATAATTCTTTCCGATTGGTAAGCAATTGTGAAACGAAACAAGATTTGATGAGTCAAATGCAGTCAAGTTGTGCTTACACGAATGGAGGGAGGTCTTAGCACCTATTCCGTGAAAACGTACCGATCAATAGCGAATAAAAGTTGAAGCTAGCAACGAGTGCGCCATTCGTTTACAACTCGTATTGCTTGCACAATGGTGTAAAAGAGCAGTAACTTTTCGATAGTTTTTTTACAAGAAATTTTTACACGTTCTCTACGGTTGCATCCAACGCTTTGAATTTCTTCCTTCCCTTGGTTTGTTTCAATTAGTAAATCTGGAATAGGGACCTCCTCGTGTGAATTCTCTACTCGAGATGCTATTATCGAAAATTCGAAATGCCCACTGGAATATATCAGCTGTCCTTCGCCAACTGCGGGTGAGTAGATAGAAACGTTGGATAAGGAAAAGTATGAATAGTATCCAGCATTTTATCAGAAATCGTCGGCAGCTTCGGGGCTTCTGTTCGCTTGCGGTAACGTTAAAGTTTCCGGCGAGGATGGAGAGTGAGAACTGGAGAGAGAAGGAGAGAGTCGAAGCTTAACTCTTGCACGCCCTCGAGGACAACTCATTGTTTTCTCGACAATCGGTTCGTGTGTTCACGTTCGCGTTCTATCACTTCTGTCCCCGGTGCCGTCCTTTACACATATCCACCTCTATTCGCGCATTCGGCCTGTTCATT
>NCVS01000029.1:28362-60004 GCA_003055095.1 Goniozus legneri
ATCGCAATTTTTACCAAGAATCCCGAGAAGAACCTAACCTCTTTCCCATTGCACTTCACGCTCGTCGCATAATCCAGATTTTTGCGGACGCTAAGCTTCTTTTTTCCGCGTCTCTCTCTCTCTCTCTCTCTCTCTCTCTCACCTCCTTTTACCGACTTTCTTCATACACACACATGCAAGAGGGAACTCACACTCGTGCTATCCAACGAGCTCCTTTAATTTGATACTCTCGTTCAACTTCTTCCATTTCTTCTTTATTGGAGATCTTCTCGATATTGTGTTTATTGTTACCGAGTTCAGAGAACTCTGAATCGATGATTATTAACAAATAACGTTGAGTAAACGTTAACTCTATTAAACTCTTTTCTTTTCAAAAGTCTCAGGTTTAAATGCTTGTAATACAGCTTTGATTTACCCACCAGTACGTAAAAATCTATATCAAGTTCGGGTGCAGCGGATCACATTCACACTTATTCATTGTTACTGATGTAGGTAATTTCTCTTGCGCAGGTCTCAGGAAAGTCTATCCTTATTACTTCACCTTTACAACTTTCACGAAAGGACGATGGGTTGGCGAGAAAATATTGGAGGTATTCGCGCGGGAGTTTCGTGCTCATCCCGCGGAAGAGTACGAGCGTTGCATACGCGCCGGCACGCTCACTGTAAATTACCAAAAGGTCGATGTCGATTACCGATTGCGTCATAACGATCTCTTGGCTAACGTTGTACACAGGTAAGAAAGATTCGTTCGTGTCTATGCCGAAATCAATACACTAAGTTACGCTGAGTGAAACTCTCTCGTTTGGGAAAATGCATGGGGATCCGATCGCCAATCGGTTTCTTTTATAATTTAAAGAGAAATGTAACTCGACGATTCTTCCTTCTCGACATCGGGAAACTCAAATCTGTAACACGTAGGGACTCGATATATTATTCTCGGTCGGTGTATGTTGTATGAGGATGAAACAAATCGGTAAAGTTTTCGGTAATACGGAGAATATTTCCCTGGATCTCGTGTTGTTTTGCGTTTATATAATAGATAATAGATTTTTTCAACACCACCGCAACGTGGCAAACTTCGCAATATACAGGAAATACAAAATTTGATCGATTCGAGTGAACTTCCGTCTCTGACTATCATCCTCCTTTCATCCTATGATCACGAAATTAACCAGCATATTCTAAAGTCGTAAAACGGGGATACGGGTCTTTTTTTTCTAATGAAATGCCTTTCTTTCCAATTCGTACTTACCGATATAGTAACTCACGATCGTTATCGATTAGAGTGGTTATCGTTCGCGCGGTAGCGACTTGCTGCTTTCCCGCGTGATTAACAAAAGATTTCTAGTCGGAGTGTCGAACTTGCTATTTATATATTCAAGACAAGTTCATCGTCGAATTAACCCTCTGTGCGACGGGCGTGTATACGAGCCGAGAACGTCGCTGTTCGACATCCCTGGCGATACGAGGAAATTGGGTAGGATGATCCAATTAGCCGGAAAATGGTTTCCGTGGATAAACGACGATCCCAGCACCAGATATCGTTCGATATATGCCCTCGTGTAATTTTCGACTTATAAATTCTTTGAAATAACGTCTTTCGTCTGTATATATAGTAATCGTAATAAAAATCGGTTTCTCGTGAATCAACATTAAACCAAAATATTTATGGAGTCAAGTATCCATTCAATTCGGTCATTCGAGTAATAATTTTAATTTAAAGAAAGGTGTTTATTTAAAAAATATTTTACTAATATTTATATTTGATTCGAAATTTTCCTCTCGCGGTGCACGAGCATGGATTACATCTCAGAGTTTATATCAGCTATATACTCGTCAATTATCTACGTTGCGTGTGTGCTGGTTTAATGTGTTGTCACGACATTTAAATAGTCGTATATATACATATGTAGAAATCAATATGTACTGCTTAATTGTCCAGTCGTACCTTTTCTACCTATATATACATTCACGAACCGTTCGTTAAACGAAATGTACTCTTTCGAAACGAATATTAAATGGTAGAAAAAAAAGATCCAATACAATCATTTAATCCGCACAAAATAGATGAATATAGAGACCGCGAAAGTGGAAGTCGGTGAGCGTGTGTGAGTTCATATGAGAGACAGTGAAAGAGAGAGTGATAGAGAGAGAAAGAGGGAAGATAATGTGTGAGTGTGTGTCTGTGTGTAACGAAACGCGTAATATAGAGATAGACGATTTGCGTGAGAGAGAGAGAGAGAGAGAGAGAGAGAGAGAGAGAACAAAGCCACGTTAAGCTGGTTGCGGTTGGTGTGTTGCAGACACGAGGTGCCTGTCACCTCGGAGCCGATCACGGTGATACACATGGACGAGGACGTCGTCGTGGTCAACAAGCCCGCCTCCATCCCTGTAAGTGGTGTACTGCTAGAACTGTACTGCCAAAACACATGTCGCATTATCTACATCATACCTCTATGAAAGATCCCGAAAGTCTTGTCAAAGCTCATTAAGAACAAGTTACCTCGAGCGAAGCGTCTGTTTCCTGATTTTAACGAAAATAGCCAATGAGAAGTGAGCTTTGAGGAATATCCATTGCTTGAAACACCAAACCTAATCGATTAGAGTCAATTGCATGTTACTTGTTAACCGTATACCAAATCAAGGAAACAACGTACATTTTATTCAGAACAACTTGTTCCACTAGATAGTTGAGAACACTGACAGCATTTTTCACTGTGCACATTAAATGTACACATGCTTTGACGCTGCTTCCTGAACCTTTGCAAAAATTCACTCATTACACATTGTGTAATTCCATATAATACAAAATGGCTCAACAATATTCGTAACTCATCTTTCGGTTTATGCGTAACTTTTTTTTTCCTTAAAAAATTTGAATCGACTAGTTTTTTTCCTAATACGATCCCTTCTTTTCCAAGTATCCGGGAAAAATGGGTTGTTGGGTCAAATGTGGCAGTGTATTCCATCCGATACAGATACGTTCGTATATAGATACACAAATATAAATTGCACAAGTGGTAGGACGTTCACGATTCGTAAAAAAAATTTGTTTACTTCGTATTTTTCCCGATACAGATACGTATAGTCCCCTAACCAATGTAGTCTGATATCGGTAAAGTATCGTATAAACTACATTTGTGCGCTGTTCGCAATGTCGATGCTTCTATTTTCCATGTCGTGTTTTCTTCTACCCCCGTAAATCAAACATACGAGATATTTATTTATTTTTTTTTTTTCATATTCTTATCGTTTACTGCTTCTTATTAAACGTAGTCTACGGTTTTCCCGAACGGAAAGATTGTTTCTATGTTTATCAGTACAAAACCCGATTTCAGTGAATTTTCTTGTTTTCTTATTACTCTCCGTTTCCGTTTTCCATTTGCGTTCAATCGTCCATAGACAACTCGAGTCCATACAGGTGGAAAAATAGTATAGCGCGTTACGAAAAAATTATTTTTTCGTAGGTTCATCCCTGTGGACGTTATCGACACAATACCGTTGTATTTATTCTGGCCAAGGAGTACAACTTGAAGAACCTGAGAACTATACACAGGTTGGACAGACTCACCAGTGGTATATTGCTGTTTGGTCGGACGCCAAAGAAGGCAAGACAAATGGAACATCAAATACGGAATCGACAGGTACACTAAATTTTCTTGGCCTCTTCTCTACTATTGAGACGATCGCTATTGCATTATCGCAACAAAATACTTTACGAGAGGATTTTCGTCTATTCGAAGGTTCACAAACAATATGTTTGCCGAGTGGAAGGTGAATTCCCCGAGGAAGAGGTAGTCTGCTCGGAGCCGATCGAGGTCGTCTCGTACAAGATTGGCGTCTGCAAAGTCTCCGAAAAGGGCAAAGACTGTATAACTCGTTTTAAGCGGCTTAGCTACAACGGAACGTCTTCCGTTGTATTATGCAAGCCGCAGACTGGACGCATGCACCAAATACGAGTACACCTGCAGTACCTCGGCTATCCAGTGGTAAACGATCCTCTTTATAACCACGTGGTATTTGGCCCCGAGAAAGGTATGTAAAACTCGCTAATCTATCTCGTTAATAACAGAGCATTAAGGGCGCGAGTAATTTGAGTAAATTGAAATTGTAAATTTCAATCGCGTGTATTTTTTCTCCACAAGGCAAGGGCGGCAATATAGGAAAAACCGACGAAGAATTAGTCCGAGACTTGATAGGCATCCACAACGCTGAAAATTGGTTAGGAATGGACGGTGATACGGAAATGAGTCTATTTAAGTCGAAGCTCGATATGGAGGAGAGGGTATTGAATTCAAGCGACGATAAGGATAGTGTGCCTTCATCTACGCTCGAATCTATAGACGACAATCAGCAGCAGCAGCAACAACAACAGCAGCAACAGCAACAACTGCAATCATCGAAAGTTACAGTTGGAACGCAAACAGGCTCTGAGCCACCCGACTCGAGTTTCGCGAACGACAAAGTCTCAGTGGATCCACATTGTTACGAGTGCAAGGTCAAATATAGAGATCCGAAACCCTCAGATCTCGTTATGTATCTCCACGCGTGGCGCTATTGCGGACCGGGCTGGGAGTACGAAACGCCCCTACCGGCATGGGCGGCTAGCGACTGGACAGCCGATGATCGATAGTTCAACGAGGAAGCATAAGGAAAAAATCGACGCGACTCGCGCACGAGTCATACCCTAACCCTGTGCCTTCCATCCGATAAAAGCGAGTTACGCTGCTGTTCTTATATTAGCTGCTTATGCTCGTTTATACGCATTACACTTTCACATTATTACCGATTGGGTTGAACCATATAATTTTCACTAAAATAAATGTACCACAGCGTAACGTCATTCGAAATGACGAAAAACGTCCTTCCGTAGGGCCCCTCTATGATTTTTAATTAATAATAATTCCTATTTCTTTCTCTTACTTTCTTCTTTCTTATTGAAAAACATTCGGTAAAAAAAAAATAAACGATAACAACGTGATTTGAAAATGGCTATCGCATGTATCGTCCTTTCCGTTTTTCACATCAAAAACAGCAAAACGATATTTGAGATACCAATGGCTCACTCGACTCGATCTTTTGACAGCCATTATAAGTTTTACTTATAAGCTTTGTAACTTGTTTGTAACATTCCGTTAAATGAGAAGGCTGCAACGATATTTTTATCTGGCTGCCATACTAATAATAATCGTACAAAACGGAAGTGAATAAAAGACAAGATATGGTGATTTCTTTAATCGTTGGATTAGATTTTTCCATGGGAGCTTTCAATGCATCCACTTTTTATTAGCTGTCGAAGAGCCGAGTAAAAACCCCGACTCCGTGAAATTATTTTAAACCGTAAGACTTCTAGCGTGCCATATACTTACTATATTACAGCACACAATGAGAAATAATCTGAAATTGATTCAGATTGTGAATGGTGATTCGTCGTTGTTATTTCTGTTTGAGAATGAGACCGAATCATTCAAAAGTGTAAAATGAAAGAAGGATATCTCGCGATGCTTCGATAGATCGGTATGTTTTAAACATACATACGTAGTGTTTATTCGTAATAAGAATCGATATTATAAAATTCATCGTAATTTTGTTTGAAATTTTTTTTAAATTCTGATGAATGGAGTCATTCTCAATGTATTATGTGAAAAGTATATTGGCATAGTTGTACCGCCGAAAATATAATCGGAAATTGATATATCTCGAATTTTAAGAGACAAACTCGATGAAATATCGTTGAAATTCGATTGGCACGACGTGTTGCTAATACCAGAAGCTTAAAGTACTCGAAATTCGTTAATTGGGTTTAAACCTCCTACAACAATAATAGTAAGTTATGATAGGGGTAATAGCATAATTATTCACATATTATTAATGTTGCTATTACACGTCTCATACAGCATGTGATAACGATTAAAGTTGGCAAATATTAATTCGCATCACCAAAAAATGACTTGCGATGTAATTACACCTATAATGTTTTGAAGAATATTTTGGTAATAAGTGTCAGTAACATAAGTGATATCAATGAGTTTACAACACGTAAAGAAATTCGATTGTGTGAAATATAATCATTCTACGAATCTACGCAATTTTGGAAGAGATCTACGTATAATGAAATACGCGAAAATCTATTAGTGCCCGAATTTTGTTGTCGACCAATTTTTCATGTCGCATAAAAAAAACTGCGATAAAAATGTCTATTTTTATGGCAGATATATTTACAAAATCAATAATAGCGCTGAACTAACAATAAAACAATCGTGATCTTACCTATCATCAATAAAGAAGTATGCCAAAAAGCATCGTTGAGTTTCAAACCATATCGTATATTGCACAGATTATCTTACGGCTAACGTGCTGATGGCACTAAACAAAATTTGCAACAAGTACAATCGAAAAACAGAAGTACGCGATAAATTATTTTAATACGAGCTCATTATCTTAGCTGATTTATGAAAACTTTCATAAAAGTTTAAACTTTCAGGCCTCGTGTTGAACAAAGAAATTTATTGAATTATTATATTAACGGAGAACGAATGGAGATATCGTAATAACGGACCTACTATAAAAGACAGTGTGTGCACTTACTAACTCGTTAGAGATTTTGTCATCATTGGCAAACTCTAAATGTAATGGCTGGCTTAATATATTTAAGTAACTAACGATATACAATTGCAAAAAAGACAGTCCCAATTAGTAATACAGAATCATCAGTCTACGAACCGAGCGAAGTGCTTTTGTACATATATTGTATACGCACATTGTACCGTATCCAAGCGACGTTATGTACCAAGTCGATGGAGCGTTTAGAATTAGTAACATTTCTTGTATAATGTTGAATAAATAAAAAGTATCGTTCAGTATTAAACTCTACTTATTGCCTATTGCAAATCAAGTTTTAATTGCACGCTTCAATAATAACCATTTCATTTTTCACTACTTTTATTAAACAGTTTATACATTACGCGACGGTCTATATCAATTCAAAGAAGGTATACCGATTGATGGCAATCTATGTACACTGAAATAAATACAAAACATATTCTCCAATTAAAATCTTCTTTACCCTCTTTCTTCTCTATTCAACTTATTCATTCATATTTAATTTATTTTCGTAAATAGAAATTTTTTGATTAAAATTATCAATTGGAAATCGCTTGCTTCTTTTGTTTTATACGAGCTTCTATTTCCGGTCTAAAATGTCGAATCAGACCTTGTACGGGCCAAGCAGCACCATCAGCCAGAGCGCAAATTGTGTGTAATTCAATTTGTTTTGTTAGTTCTTGTAACATATCGATTTCATGTTCTTCGGCATTCCCTTCAACCATTCTGGAAATAACAATATGTTTTATACTAGCTGAAGGATTATATGCGGAAATTATAATACCGTGACGAACCTCTTAAGAATCTTGTACATCCAACTTATACCCTCTCTGCAAGGTGTACATTGCCCACAAGATTCGTGTTTGTAGAAACTAATGAGTCGCGTAATGGCTTTTATAATATCCGTTTGCTTGTTCATTACAATTACAGCTGCTGTACCAAACGAGCTTTGCACCCTCACGAGATCGTCAAAATCTAACAGGACCGTATCGCATACACTGCAATTTTTCACAACCGTTATTTACGTAATGATATTTATAGCATAACGGAAAAGTGAATATATATTACCTTTTTGGGATAACCGGAGTCGACGAACCTCCTGGAATAACTCCCAACAGGTTATCCCAGCCACCTATTACTCCTCCAGCGTGCCTCTCGATCAGCTCCTTCAAAGGGATAGACATTTCTTCCTCTACGGTGCACGGATTGTTCACATGGCCAGAAATATTGAATAACTTTGTACCATGGTTACGGGGCCTACCGAATGATGCAAACCATGTCCCACCTCTTCGGCAGATTGTCTTTGTAGCAACATTTGTTTGTTAGTATCTAATAATCGCTCGTTAAGATACAAGAATTATACATACAGGGGCGACTGCGACTGTTTCCACATTGGTTACAGTGGTGGGACAACCGAATAAACCAACATCAGCTGGGAAAGGAGGCTTCAGTCTAGGCTTGCCCTGCTTACCCTCGATAGACTCGATAAGGGCTGTTTCCTCGCCGCAAATGTAAGCCCCAGCACCTCTCTGGACAATGATATCAAAATCGTAACCAGAACCACACGCATTTTTACCGATCAAACCAGCTTGATACGCCTCGGCAATTGCGACTTGCATGTTAGATGCTTCGTTATAGAATTCTCCACGAATATATATATACGCAGCACAAGCACCCATAGCACGACCAGCTATCAGACATCCTTCTACGAGTTTATGCGGATCATGACGCAGAATCTCACGATCTTTGCAAGTACCGGGTTCACCTTCGTCTCCATTTATCACCAGGTACTTTGGTCTACCATCGGAAGGCTTGTTCATGAAAGACCATTTCATTCCCGAAGGGAAGCCAGCTCCTCCTCGACCTCTCAAGCCAGATACTTTGATCTCGTTTATAATCCAATCCGCACCTTTATCCAAAATTTCTTTCGTTTTGTACCAATCACCTCTCTTCATAGCACCTTTTAATCGCCAGTCGTGTCTACCGTAAAGATTTGTGAAAATACGATCTTCGTCTGCCAGAGGACCTCCAACTTTCTGCGAAAACGATCGCGAATGATGTAAATATATTGCCGATCATTTTTCTATATTATCAATTATAAGAAAACAAAACCTTTCCTTCGGTAGCAGCATCGGCATACGATCTCTGCTGTTGACCATTTCTAATTAATCCAGCAAGACCTACAAAAACAATGTTATTTAAATTACATAACCTTGCATTATCGACAAGTACGGTAATAACTGATTAAGCATATCGGTAAGTATTCAGGTTGGTAATAATGGTAATAATACTGAAACTTTATCGTACGCAATAATTATTCGTAATAGTAAATTAATTAAAAATCTCTAAAATAATCAACGCTTACCTATTTGTCTTTTTTGCAGACAACGCATTAGCACACCCGCCATTTTCCACACTGATGACTGACTAGTTGTCTGCCTGTCCGACTGAATTTTGAAACCTTCATTAAGTAGCTGGCGGGAATTTGAACTTCTGATATTTTTTAAGCGAATGTTTTTATAACCGATTTATGGTTGTTTAAAATTAAAAAAAAAATAATCTAATAATATAAATCATTTTTCTGTAAAATAAAAAATTAATTTTGATTTAGGTATAATCAGTGTGGGATATTTGATAATTTATGTAACATTAATTTTATTTTGAATATATAAATATAAAATTGTTTTGCAATTCGAAATATTGGATTTTGAGATGAACGAAAAACTGATATAGGGTAAAAGAAATATAAATTAATGTACGAACGCGTAAAATTTGAGGTTAAGAATATTCGTTCTGAATGATTGACATTGGAATATAACAAAACTTTCCATCAAGTTCATTGTTACATGTAAATACTTTCCGAATGTGGGATTGATTGTGATGATATAGTGACACCTCAATTAAAATTAATACTCTCGTTAATAGTCGAATTTTAATCATTCGTGTATTTGTAAAAATGTGCAAATAATAATGTTTCAAAAGTTTGTTTTCAAAGTTGCAGGCGTTGTTGGTACTTTTGTACAATATGCTTGTATAACCCATTGCACATTGGAATATGTTGGAGACTTTGTTATGGTAAAGTAAAATTTATTTGCATTCGAGTAATCTTTCCGTTGATCTTTAGGTTATTGAATTTTTGAAACTACCGCAACATTGTTATGAAATTTTTTAGCGAAATAAGTATATTGATGTCTTGCAGGATTAAATGGTAATATTATGAATTTTCTTTGTTCAATACGAAAAAAATAAGATATATAAATTATAATCTATTTGAATAAATTACGTATGTCAAATTGTGATGTCAGATTATCGTTTTGTAAAGTTTATGCTACTATAATTTTATATTTTTTAGTGTACAGGACCATCAATGGAGCCAACTATATATAGTAACGATATCCTATTGACCGAACGAACAACAATTAGGTTGCGACGACTAAAGAAGGGAGATATAGTTATTTCTAAGTGTCCAAATAATCCTGATCAATTCATATGTAAACGACTTATAGGATTACCTGGAGATGAAATTAGATTTGGATATTCTTTATACACTGTAAGCTCGTAACTTTCGTCTATAATGTAGTTTTTTTAGGAATCCAAGTGACGAAATGTTTTTTACCAAAATTCAGTTAGAGTCTATTTAGTTGAATAATTGAATAATATGCTTTATCCAAATGGTACTAGGTTCCAAAAGGCCATGTTTGGTTAGAAGGTGATAATAGATTTAATTCCACTGACTCCCGAATATATGGGCCAGTGCCGCAAGGTCTTTTACGGAGTCGAGCTCTGTGCAAAGTGTGGCCTCCTAGTGAGTTTAGAATTCTAAAATAGGTACATGACTCAAGGAAGTATGCATTTCAAAATTGAATTATTATTAAAAAATGTATTATGATGAGAAAAAAATAAATATTACATTTAAT
Organism: Goniozus legneri; assembly: GCA_003055095.1. Lineage (NCBI taxonomy): Eukaryota > Metazoa > Arthropoda > Insecta > Hymenoptera > Bethylidae > Goniozus > Goniozus legneri. Next base: position 38,883 of record NCVS01000029.1, read on the forward strand.
ATTTATTATCAAATAAGTTTTCTCTTTAAAAGTATAAGTATCTCGAATCCATAGAATTGGAAGATAATACGCGGATATAAATGGAAATATTTATCCAATGTTTCACAAATTTTGTTTGGAGCGCTCGTTTGTTTTCGTAAACATTAAGTTTGTTCTTAAGACTAATGACAAGTTGTGATAATACCTCGAAATTTTTTAATTCTTGTTCGTTTAAATTGTCACAAGGGTCACTCAACGTTTTCCAAGTTCTTATAGCACTATGTACTAATATATCGCACGCTGTTAGAAATAAAACGACTAGACAGTAATTGGTGTGAAATCGCTAGTGAGATAAAAAAAATTGGTAATACCACGTCAGCATGACTGATGAAAAATATTAAAAATAACTCACTGTATTGACAATTAAAATATATCTCAATACCGAGCAGCGCTTATTCTTAACAATTTTTTCAAAGACTAATTATTAAAGCACATTCTGACTTCTAATTTGTACTATTTGGAGAATTAAGAGCTACATTTTTGAAAATTATATTAATATTCTTACGAATATAATACTCTTGGCATTCTAATGTTGCGTTTATTTGTACATAAATTTCATACTGTAATAAGTGGTTTTAATTCTTTATTAACGACATAAAATTTATGTTTTTTACCTAATATCCCCCATATTACTGCTATATTTTCAATTACTAAATTAAATGGAATTGTTGAAAGAGCACCGCATATACAAAAAATGAAACGAGCAGCCCCAAAACGATACAAGGAAAACGATTTTACAACACCAAAAACATACATATAAATATTCACCGCACCGATGAAAGCACATAAAAAGTCAATAATCGGTGGACACGTTATTGGACATAACCCAGCCAAAAAAATATTTGACGTAGAAAGTGGCAGTGTAACCCAAGAGTAACAAGATATTCCTAACAGCAACTTCTTTCTTAGTGGTATAGTTTTCGAATGAACTACTAACAGAATCCCTTGTAACCACCTCTTTCTTTGTTGAACGAAGTCCCACAGAGTGAAAGGAGATTTTTCCCACATCTCCCCGTCAATAAAATTGAAAGAATAACCTTCTGCAAAAGCTTTCATAGCAAAGAAACAATCTTCGGCTACAGACCCATCCAACCCATTATCAAAAGAAACTTGCTTTTCTGCGCCCATCTAAAAAATTTTTGTGATAAATTCAGATTTGTGAAATTCTTAAATTGGAAATTTGTAATTAGAGAATTCTACCTGAGTAACAACATAAGATCCCTTCATGCTGAATAATGGTTTATGAAACATTGTAAACTGTAGTCGGAGTTTCCCCATATCATCAGCTACACGAAAACTATCGGCCAAAGTGGTTATCCAATTGACAACATTTTCATTAGCATATGTGATTAACCCTTGACCAAACTGATGTTTGCCATCCAAGACGAAATTTAGGATTCCATGTACAGAATTTTCTGTCATTAAAGTTTCTTCGTCAAGATGAACAATCCAATCGTGATCTGCTAATTCATTAACAGTATTCTCAAGGCAGTACTGAAGTGCGCGTGCTTTAAATAATGCACCACTGCTTGTTTTGTAATTTGGAGGCACAACAACCTCTCTTATTCTCCTAAAATAGTCGAATACGGATAATGTAATCTTCTTTAATTTGTAAAAAATAAATAATTATAATGATTTATAAACCCACCTGTGTTGAGGTAGTCCAATAGGCTTATCGCTGACTACTTCAATTTGAAAATTTTCTAAGCCAGCCTCTATGCATTTATTGAGATTTCTCTGAACATTGCCTTTCACTAGTTGTGGGAAGTCACCTCTAGTAACAACTCTCACGCATATAAAAGGAGCCAAAAGAGGTGATCCTTTTAAAACAACTTTATCAGGAAACGCATTGTAAATTGTGAGGCCTACAAAGTTGAATAGTACTTGTGGAAGCGATAAAAAAGTAACCAAACGTAGTATATATAGCGATATAGTTCCTATAATGCCATATTTGAAAAATGGGTCTAATATTATTTCTTCAGAATGCCATTTTAGACCACCGGATAGTATTTCCACTGCAAAGATTACACACAACAATAGAGTGCAATGAAGCACATGTTTGGTCACGCTGTTTAACATATTTCTGAAATGAATAAAAACATTATTTCACTTCGCTTAAAACAATAAGTGCATTAGAAATAAATTATAAGTAAAGTTAAGAACCATTTATATTGGAAGCTACAAATTTTATAAACGTCTAATAACTCATTAGACAATATCTCACAGACAATATATTACAAATTTTTATCATTTCGAGAGAGTTATTCATATCTACTGACCGCGACCAATCATTTACAAACATTAGGTCCATTTCGAGCGAGTTATTCATATCTACTGACCGTGACCAATCATTTACAAACATTAGGTCAATTCCGAGTAAGAAATGTGATTGATATTCAATGATAAGATAAACATAACCTCCTCCTTCTACGTTATCGCATAAATCAAAGAATCGATGTGATAGAAAGGTTCCCTTCTTCAATACATCCGTGATTTTCCACACTGACAATTTCAGATAGAATTTCTTTTCTTTATACTCGAAACGTACCATTATAAATTTTCATTGGAATATGAAATTCGAATTTTCAAATTGCAACAATAAATATTGAAGCACCACATAAAATGCAGGTCGTTAAAACAATTAGCAATGATTTGTAAAATGATGAATCACCATAAATATCGAACAATTATACAATGATATGATAACACAGTGTCAAATCAAAATTCTGCGAATACACACTTGCCTAGTAAGTGATCAAATATTTTAAAAATTATTATCTAAAGAATGAAATCACATTTTTTATTGTCTCGTCAGAAAAATATGCAGAAAAGATCAAATTGGAATTAAATGAAAGTGAATTTAATCATTTATAATAACATTTTAAATTTACACTGAAAAATTACCAATGATGTTCAAACGCAAGAGGGAGAACGCCCTGAGAAATCTTATCTCTAAGGCAGTGCAGTATTTGGAAAACCTAAAATTATTAGTGAGTAGGTTGCATTACAATAAGTAAAACATGTTTTCGTTTTGTTAGAAAATTTTTTAATGTGAAAAAAACATTTTAGTTATTTCTCGGAGGATATCCAAACTATTCTTTCACGAAATTAAGAATTACGAATTCGATGGCACGTAATACTAATTCGTACGAATCATTGATACGACACTGTGCCAATTCATAAAGTTCGTAGGCATACACTAGTCATGTTAATGTCTAGATAACGATATTGAATGAATGAATATTTGTCAAATATTTTGATACTTCATTCCAAAACTCTTTTTTTATATTTGTATAAACGTACTATGTTTATAAATGAAACATTAAATTTAGTAATCTGAATTAGATATCGAATTTTTGAATGTAACATGCATACTGATTCAAGTAGTGTTATTCCTAAGAGTTGTTCAACGATTTAAATGGAAATGGAGCGAAACGCTGGAAAATGATCATATTAAATTTACTGGTTCGAAAAACTAAATTCTGTATAGAATTTTTCATATGTGTTTAGAAAAAATCTCGATAATTACAGAAACTTTTAATTTTAATATAACTTTAAAGGATTTGGGGATGGCACTCGAATTCTCTTACAAGGCATTAATGGAAGATAGGATATAAATTATCATTAGCTATTTCTTAAAATTGAATTAATATTCTATTAGTAATCACTATACTATTGATTCCGAATATTCTAATTTTAAAACTATAAATGTCTATTATTCAAATAAAACAGAATCGAGTGTCGGTCAAGCAGAGTTCCTTAGGAGGAAGAATGTATATCCAGATTCCAGCACACATATTTAATAAGTACGCCTCTAGTGGCCAAATTTTTAAATTAGGACTATTTAAATTACGTCTCCATAACTGATTATGCCATGGTTAGTTTTTGAATGGTTGTTGAACTGAAATTTCAACAACAAATATCGAATACAAAATTATTCTGTTGACATATAATGTAAAATAAATATGGAAAAATACGAAGTATTAGGACAAGTAGGCGAGGGCTCGTTTGGTCAAGTGTATAAAGCAAGAAAACGTTCAGATGGTGAAATTGTTGCATTTAAAGTTATAAGAAAGGTAATCATACATTCATTTTTGTTGTGTATGAATTCAATATAAATGTATTGAATCAAAATAATTTCTATTTTATGATTTAAAATTAACTTAATTTTTTCAATATTGCCAATCATCTAATTACAGCGTGGCCGTTCACTGAAAGAACTCAAAGGTTTAAGACAAGAATGTGAAATTCAGAGACATCTCCATCATCCTAATATAATTCAAATGCTCGATTCATTTGAAACAGAGAATGAGGTAAAATGTTGATGTCTAATATGTATATATATTCATTGCCTTATTGAATGATCATTATAGAACTCTTTGTAGATTGTTGTGATTACTGAATATGCTGATAGAGAGTTATATGAATTGGTACGCAAAGCTGGCAGGTTATCGGAAGAGAGAGCGCAAGTGATAGCATGTGACCTTGTATCTGCCCTTTACTACCTACATTCTAACAGAGTTTTACATAGGTGTATAATATTTCTACTTTCGAAAAGGAATTTTATTTAGATATAATATATTGGACTAATATTTCATTACATTCTATCCATAATAGAGATTTAAAACCTCAAAATGTTCTTCTTGAAGTAAATGGTGTTGCCAAATTATGTGATTTTGGGTTTGCAAGAAGTATGAGTACTGGAACGCATGTACTTACCTCTATTAAAGGAACTCCGTTATATATGGCACCAGAATTAATTGAGGAATGCCCATATGATCATAATGCTGATTTATGGTATTTCTGTAATTAAAATTTATTGTATTAAATTTATTATAATTATTGTTTATCACTCAGGTCACTCGGATGCATTGTCTATGAATTAGTCATGGGTAGGCCACCTTTTCAAACCACATCCATTTTACATTTAGTGAGATTGATAAGGTTTGAAGAAATTAAGTGGCCGGAAAACATCTCACATAACTGCAAAAGTTTCTTACAAGTAACAAACTTATCTCAAACTTTAATGCACATTTAAATTCGTCATTGATCTAATTTATTTCAATTTTCAGGGTTTATTACAAAAAGATCCTTCTCAACGTTTAACATGGCCAGCATTACTAGATCACCCCTTTGTCCAAAATAGAATTATTATCTCAGAAAATAATATTCCAACATCTTTTACAACACCATTATCTGCAAGTCAAGCAGCAGCTAAACAACAACAGTTTCAGAATTTAGTCATGCATACTACTCATAACCCAACCAAGTATGTATTCAATATTGAAATAATGGTGTATCAATTTTAACATGTATTTTTTGCCAGTTTCATACAAAATACTGTTCAAAAGATACAGCAACAAGAGACGAAATTTCACTTACTCCACAAAAGGAATTATGCATCTCACTCTCATTTTCCGATGATATATAATTATTATCAGCACAAAATGACAATGTGTCAAAATTTAAGGCATAGTATACCAAGTAAAACAGACTCTAGTGGTAGCATTGATGTACTTTTAGGAAATTTGAGTTTGAGAGGCTCATTACAAAGCGATCTTCTTGCTGTTGATCATGATGTATGTCATGATAACTGCCCAAATACAACTTTACCGATACAAGTTCATCCATCGAATCACGGTCGTCATTTATCAGCTAAAACAAATGGTAATATTATAGTCGAATATCCAGAGCAAATAGAATATAACGAACATACTGCATTTAAACCTTTAACAAAATCAGACAATTCTAGTGAAAATATGACTTCAAATGATTTTGACTCTGCGAATGTAGACCAAGAACAGGAAGTTCCTCAATCGCAGGTAGATAATAAAATAAGGTTATCTGGTTGGACTCCAGAAGCGGTCGATACACCGATTGAAAATGAAGAGTGGGTGGCATTTTTACAAAGATCAATGGAGGAAGTTATGAATGGGGAAATTGCTTCGCTGATTCAAGAAAATTGCGTTTCTGTTTTTGTATCGCCTTTAAGAAATCCAGCAGTTAGCAGCAAAGTAATGGAATACGTAGCATATATTTTATCAATACCATTTACTCAAAAAATTATTAAAGAAAAAATGGATAAACTCGAACGAGTTTATTTGGATGTGAGAGTTGTACCGAATCTTGTGTATGGCGTTAAATTACTGATGAGAGAACGAAATGAAGAAGAACATTCGGAACGAGTAAAGAGTTTGGGAACCAGATCCGCATCTTCCTTATCCGCTGATGAACTTCAAGCTTTAGAAGCTGTTATGGGGATACTTTGTAGATTGATATACCATAAAGATAAATTTTTAACTCAATTTTGTGACGCTATTTATATTGTTAATGGTGTACCAATGTTACAACAAATGTTGACTCTTTATAAGAGAAAAGTTAAAATAGTATCGGATCTCATTGCTATTTTGAATATCGTTCTACAATCACAACCTGAAAATGCAGAGCTCATAGAAAATATTTTATTTAAAGCACAAATCGGTAGATTATTTGTTTTATTTTTCGTTTACCATTATAAATTTTTTTATTTACCCAATATTTTTTCGAAATAGGATTCGTAGAACTTTTTGAAAAATTTTTTTCTCATAAACAAGCTCAACTGAGATCCCGTTCGTGTTTGCTCATTTGCCTATTGGGTAGATATTGCTGTAGAGCACTGCAACAAGTATGGAATAAATATTTGCGAGATCTTATTGAAAATTTGACTGATGATGATGATCAAAATGTAAAAAAGGTAAGTTCATAAGTTTTATTAAAATGAAACCGTACAATAGAGTTTCTTATTTTTAGGTCGCTGAAAATACCCTACGCGAATTGAAGCAATTTGCATATTTTTAGAAATTTATGTGGAAAACTAGAAGACTGTAGGTACATATTAATACTCATATGTGTGTATATTTTCTATTTAAATATTAATATAAAAAATTACTATTTTTAAACAACAAGCCGTGTTTACCCGAATAACCAGCCGAACGTATCTTCCTTGGATTCTTTCTTGTCGGGACTTTTATTCATACATTCGTCTTTATACATGAATTCCAATTTCTTGATATCCTTTTCGCTCAGTCCTTTACGTTGGCCAAGTTTTACTTTCATTTTCTAAGAAAATACGGATGAATGAATTTATATTGTTTTTCAAGTTGTAATTTCATTTTTCCTACCTTTGGTTCAATTGTTGGTTCGCCATTTTTGGAAAATGCGTGCGAGCTATAATGCATTACGCTATTGTAATCGTAACCGACACCGTAATCTGTAACAGTTTTATTAGTATATTTGTTGAAGTTATGTTCTCTTCCCGGCTGGATATTCTCCCAGTTGATTTTGATCCACTGGTCTCGATCTGGTTGACTTTGTTGATGGAAGAAACCAACTGCATGCATGATTTCGTGAATCACTACACCATGATGCACGCATCCCGGGTTCTGCAGATTTATGGTTTGTCCTTTGCCGTGACGTCCTACCAGGGACCAACATCCTGATCGTTTTCCCTCGAACATTATGTAATCCTCATCGATTGGCTTGTAAGGCCGAAAACGGAGACAAGTTTTTTCATGGTACTCTTCCATAGCCTTCTTGATGACGGCAATGTCTTCTTCATCTGTATTTAGAATTTTTTTAATTGATCACTTTTCTATACTCTGTTTCAGTCGTTGTGAAGAAATGAAACTGTTACCAAAATCTTTCTTCTGTATAAAATAGGGCACCACACCACCAGCCCATCGAGTTTTCGAATCCAGAACTCCATTCTTCGTTGCTTCACTTTCTGGAGGTATCATTATGTCTCCCTCAAACAAACCACTCTTCTCCCAAACATTTTCTGGGTCGTCTGTTTTCCATGATTTAACGTCATCGGCTAAAGGAAAATTCATCGACAAATAGTTTTAAAATCTTTTGTTAAAGAGTTACCTATTTTCTTATGATATTTAATTACCAATTTTTTCATAGTCGTACTGTTCATCGAAATTCCCTCTAAAACTCGGTATAGGAGGAACATCTAAACTATCTTCGAGAATTGGTAGCCCGAAGCTGCTGCAAATTATTGCAACGAAAACTGTTAACGATAGAAAATCCATCGTCGGTAAATGCTAGTAAACTGATTTTCAAGTCGAAACATAAGCATTATTTATACTACATATCGCCACTAGGACTAGGTATGTTAGGGTTAAACGATATGATAAATCCTAGTTTATCTAAGAGTTTACGTGTTTTACTTAAAAATCTTGAAAGTTACCATCATTCATATCCCTTTCACGTAACAAGTATCAAAGATAACTTCGAGTACGTACATTCTGAATTTAAATACAGATCTGGTTATCAATTGTTCTTTAATTAGTATTCTAACATTGCATGTTGCGTTATATTCTACACGATAAACTGATTAGTCGTGTAGTATAAATCATCGTGAAGATCGCAAAATACTGTGAAAATCTATAACATTCTTTTGTAATTTTTACATAATTTTTTTGTCATTTGTCATGTTTTGTTGAGAGAAAAATTTTTTCAATAATGATCTCTTGTCACAATATTGTACGATTTGGAAGCAACAACCTCTATATCTAAAGGGTTGAAACGATCGAATGCGTCATCCTCATGGACACAGACATGAACATTATTTCTAACGGCTTCGTTTATCTGGGACTGCCTGCAGGTGGTTTGCCTTCTCGACGGCGTTTTAACTCGCTCGGTCATGCACCTGTAAGAGTGAAAGTGTCTCCATATAAACGCCTCCCTTCTTCTTGCAATGTTGATTCGAGATAAAAAGTCCGGAGACGGCGTCTTCAGTGCTATTTCATTTTTCACACTGAATCATCCATGAAAAAACTTTTTTTCTCGCGTTGACTGCTTTGACGAAATACTCCGATATAGATATGCAAGGCTACCATTTAAGAACAATTAAACTATAACAGTTTAATTTTAATTGCAAATTCAAATTCATGTTCGTCAATAGATTAGTTTGGAAACATTAAATTTATTTTTGTGATACTTTGTCTATTCTTTTATCACATGTGTCTACTTGGTTATATACATACGTATCTTAACACTGATTTCACCACTTGAAATTTTATCGAACCTGCCCACGAGAAACGTATGATATTTTAAAAGCGTGGAAGACGATCGCGCGTGAAAATAGTATATTAACGAAATTAACATACGAAGAGAAAGTTACGGTTGTTCACCGCTCGTTGCTATATTATATATATACTCTTTTTAATTTCGCGCCCCGGGCAAAATCTGCAGCGTCTCAAATTCAACGACGGAGCATTTTTACATCTTTAATATTCTTTTTCTTTCTCCAAAGCAGACATAATGAGCGCTTCTAAGAAATAGAAATATTTTTAGAACATTGAAATTATATTCTGGAAGTTGCATCAAATTAACAAATTTTTCTGAAATTTAAAATGATCAAAAAATTGATTGATCGATTTTTTTCTTTATTTCTAAAAATGCTAATTTAAATTGTACAATGTAAAATTGAACAATTTCAATAAAAATTAAAAGATCCAACTCTCATCAGAGCAGTTTGTAAAATTTTCTCAATTTTCATCCATTGTGACTATCATTACCACTACCTGTGTACTTGATTAATTATAGGCTAATCGAATATCTTCGATTAGAAAAGACGATGGATCCTTTAGTGTCGTTGAAGCAGGGGTGAATCACACCAGCGGCATTATTGGCAATTTATCATTCAGTGGTGTCCCTACGCTACTCAGAGCGAGTGCAAATGAACTTGAAAAGTTCATCGATCTACGTGCATGGGCAGAACAGCCGAGATCTACCGACTATACACCCAAAGGGAAAGAACCCTAACCTTGATAACTGGATCCAGCCAATGACCCTGATCGTTCGTTGCCCTGCAGATCGATTCCTACTTGGCGCAAGGTTTAGAGGAAGAGCCGAGTAGACTTATGACCTTTTTGTCTGCACCGAGATCGATATCTTCTATATGTCCCCGACGAGGAAAAAAATAACTGCAACACGCCTCGGCCGATTAATTTATGTATATAGTCCCGTCGCTATGGTATTTCAATATCCAGCTCGATTGACCTTTATGTTAAAATATTTTTAAATCCGCGATTTGTGTAGCTCGCTGATTTATCATCTCGTGATATTAAAAATGGCGAGAATAGAGACGCTAAAATTTTTTGTGTGAATGGTTCGATAGTTTTAAACGAGTCGATGATATTTCCTTAAACAGTAAATTAAACGTTCGAATATTTAAAGTGAATTGATTAAAGTCGAGTTTTATTGTAATGCGCTTTATCGTGCTGCGAATCATATTGATAACGTAAATGAGTTTCCCTTGTTATAGTTTCCTGTAATGAGATTCGGCTGTATCAGGTCTTCGTATTAATACGACACGAAGGCCTGTACCGCTATCTCCAAGTCTTATTTAAATATCTTTTGTTCTTGTTTCAAAAAAGGGTAGGAATGTCACCCTCTCTTCCTGCTGAGTCATCGCAAAGGCATTCGTAAATTCACGAAAATCGGTATGAACGAAATAAAAAATACTATTTTTGGCGTAGACGTAATCCGTTATGGAATTTGTCAACAAACGCATCGTATATGAAACTGGGAAATTGAAAATTCTGCATCGATTTTACAAACAGCAGTCGACCGGCTAATAGCGAACGGCCAGGTCGATTTCTCAGAATGCCTGTTACAATTTAACTCAGGTAAACGCATACCTCGTTCCTATCGCACTTTTCAAAGAATTTTGTTCTCGGTATGCAAATTTAGTGAGAACGTAGCCGCCCACTTCGTTAAGATTCCACATTGTCGATTATTGAAAAGTGCAACATTTAACGCGATTTAAATATCGCAATAACTCGCACTCTAACAATGATAATGCGTGTGATCGAATAAAATGGATTATTTTTTATTCCGAATTATTCAATATTGTAATACAGACGATCTCGAAAAAAGTGAATCAAGTACACGAAACGAAATTCTCGGTCAAATGGCGCTCGTATAATTTACGTATTGTGACCAACACCTACTTTGGTAGTCAACAAGGAGGATTTCAACACGTTTGGACGATTTTCATCCAGCGACAGTTTATTCCCGATCGTCGTCGAGAAGTTACAGAGTTAGGCAGCGTTTCGTTCGAGTCGAATATTTTTCGAGTCGTGGATCGATTTGACGCGATATCGCAACGTGGAGAAATTTCTGGCTAATTTAAATCTACCGCGTTTGAAATCCACCATCGCCTAACGCTAGCATTCTGACCGGGCTAAGAGCGCTACAATCGTTCTTCCTATGAAGTTACAATAGCCTTCGCAAGTTCGCAACTGATCAGTCTGAACCTGACGGTAAGTAAAACCATATTAAACACCAAATACGAGATCGAACGTGAAAAAATTTACGCTGTATTAGATGGGAACCTAAATATTTTTATAAACTCTTATTTCATTGTTCAAAATAACTTTAATTTGACATTTTGACTATCGTTGTTGAATCATATGTTTATTCACAAGCACATTTGAAGCTGCAAACACCAAATATGAAAATATTTTCAGAGTCGAATCGATTATTACTTGCGATGATATTTCATTCATTTGTCTCAACAAATGTTATTTACTAATAGTCAAACTAATTTTTAATCCTTTCGTTCACGATTTCTTTCATAAAAATAAAAACTAATGATTACATTTTTTTATTATACCAATGTTATCTAAATGTTGATTCGTAATTTTTCAAATTAGATTGAAAAATGGATGGAAAATTAAATTACATTAATACGTAACAGATGCTCCATAATTTTCTTATGCTACAGTCATTTCTTTGTTTCGAAATAACCATAAAGTACGAGCGAAAATATTCTTGATGATAAAGCCATTCGCATAACTGCAATATCCACACAATTCAACTTCCGTTGAAAATTTCATATAATCGTGATTTAACGTTTTCTGCCAATATTACACGTATTCGACATCACAATTCATCAAACTCATATTAACTCTTTTCAAATTCAAATCTGCGAGATACTCAACGCGCATGATCGAAATCGGATTAAGTGTCTAATGTTTCACGTTCAGATTTGATCGTGCTCTGTCATCTCTTATGCTATCGATAAAGAGTCATGATTCACTTTAGTCTGCTCATCACACGTGCGTTCGATCTCAAACAAGATAAAGTACCTACCTCTCAAAATCTTACTAGACTTTTTTTTCTTTTTGTAAAGTTATACCTGCGTAAATAAATTTCATTTAATCAAAAGTTTTAATTTAATTAATGAATTCAGTAATTATAATTTGTGTAATAAATACAAAATTCTTACAGGTAAATCTGGTGCGATCTTTGTCAAGAAATAATTAAAATGATTATCGCGTTATACATAATAACGTTCGTACTGATCTGCCTCTACGATTACTTCTTTGGTATACACAAACGCCTGTACCACCGTCTTCCCCCCGGTCCAGTTGGGCTCCCGATAGTTGGATACCTGCCTTTCATAAATTCCAAGACGCCGCATATAACTCTCACCAAATTGTCTAGACAATATGGACCGGTTTGCAGCCTCAGAATGGGTTCGGTATACACTGTCCTGTTATCTGACCCACGGTTGATAAGGAAGGCACTCTCAATGGACGTCTTTTCTGGACGAGCACCGTTGTATCTGACACATGGAATTATGCAAGGACACGGTGAGAGCTTTTTTATTCCTGCAAGAATTTAATTCAATTTTTGTGGGGTCGAAATAATTTTCCTTGACTAATCTCGATTCGAGATAGAGCGAACCAGTTGCTCGACCTCAATAAGTATAACGCGTATTAGCATACGCCTGTTAAAATCAGGACAAATAACGAAAGAAATCGGATATGATTTGGGATTTAATCATAACTCGCTGTACGTGGGCGAATAAATTTTTTTTCTTTCAGGAATCATTTGTGCCGAAGGAGATTTGTGGAAGCATCAAAGAAAATTCACCACGGAATCCTTAAGAATACTTGGGTTGGCCCAGTTCGGTTCGATGAGAACAAAGTTTGATGCCGATGTTGACAATTTCGCGACAAGATGTATCGCTGTAAAGTATTTTTTTTTTCTGATGTCACTTTCAGACGAAAGAAGTTACAAATTTTTCTGCCGCGACAGAGATTGGGCCAAAATTCAGCGGAGGATGGATTCGATCCCACCGATATTCTTCATCACTATCTGGGCAATTTCATCAACAGTATGGTATTTGGAAAAACTTACAGTGAGGACGACGAAGAGTGGAAATGGCTGAGGCACATACAAGAAGAAGGAGTCAAGTATATTGGCGTTGCTGGACCCCTCAACTTTTTGCCGTTCCTCAGGTTTGTTCGTACTTAAATACTGAATAAAAAAATGAAATTAAAATGAAATTTAATTGATATGCAGGCATCTTAAACGATTTGGGGAACCAATGAAAATATTAATCGAAGGTCAACGCAAGACACACAACATTTATCGAAGACTCGCCATGGAATATCTGGAATCGAAAGATAAAAGATGCAGTGTTCTAGCCTTATTTGTGGAAGAGATGAAAAAGTACGGCACACATAGCGATCCTGGATTTTATACAGAACAACAAATGTTTCATTTATTAGCTGATCTCTATGGTGCGGGAGTCGATACAACACTCACAACCATACGTTGGTTTTTACTCTTTATGGCGGCTTATCCTGAAGAACAAGTAATATCGACGACATTTTATATAACATATACTTATACATGTTAAATAATAAATCATAATTATAATATAATAAATTATTATATTCATATGAAATCTGTTTTTACAGAGTAAAGTTCGACAAGAAATAGAATCAGAACTGAGCGATCCTGAAAAAATTTCTTATGAGAATAAATCTTCAGTACCAAGATTGTGTGCAGCCATTTCAGAAACGCAACGATTGAGAAGCGTGGTTCCTCTTGGAATTCCACATGGAACGCTTTATGTAATTGTTTCTCTAAAATCTTGGTCTCGTGGTTGGGGATCTTATTTTTTTTTTCTTCTTCCTTTTTTCAGGATACCGAACTTGCTGGTTACGAAATACCAAAAGGAACGATGATAGTGCCACTGCAATGGGCTCTTCATACAGATCCTAAATATTGGGAAGATCCTCTCGAATTTAAACCTGAAAGATTTCTTAACAAATATGGCAATTATGTTTCACCGCCTGCGTTCTTGCCTTTTCAAATTGGTAATAAAACACATTTCGCAATATTTTTAATATTTTTTATAATTATAACAAAATATTTCTTTTTTTTTGTAGGAAAACGAATGTGCCCAGGTGACAAACTCTCTAGAATACTTATTTTCACACTAAGTGCGAGACTTTTGCATAAGATGGAAATCAGACCCGCACCGGGCACCACAATTGACCTCGAAGGAGAAGTTGGTATCACTCTCGTGCCCAAACCTCACAAATTGGTTTTTATCCCTCGTCGTTGAGAAACAACGACTTTTTTTTGTGTTTTCACATTATAACGAACAATTTGCGCGTACGATTGTTATTGTTATTTTTAAATAAAAAAATTTTTGAACATCGATGAAAGAAAATGTTTCTTAATTTTGCGAAATAATTATTAATCGCAGGTTTCTGGCAAACGATCGACATGTCGATCATGGCGTAACACATGTGTGGTTTGGGGCCACCTGACTTTCGTGTCGTTAACCTTACACGACGTTATGTACCCGGGACTAATATTTCGTTAGAAATCTAGTGTAGGTGAGTTTCTCTTGCGCAATTATTCTTGCCGCTTATAAGATGCCGCGCCGAATTTTTCTCGACCGGTTCCGGTGCCGAATAACATAGAAAGAATAGTTTCAGCGAGAGTTTTTGTGTAACGCTGAAGAAAGAAATTATAGAAATAGAGAGCAGCAAGATAAAACGGTTAATACCGTATTAAGAATTAAGATCCATTACGATTAAAAATAATGTATTTTATTGACAAGAGAATGAAATCGACGATTCGTATTAGAGGTATATTTAACGAATGACCCACAAGCATAATTTAGTGGAACAACTATCGAGGTATCGTAGCGATTTTCGAAAATATATTTCTGAACCACTTTTAATTTTTGATGAATGATTTATATTTACGATCGGTTAGATATTATTATTACAAACAGAGGTAAGTATTAAAAATTACGATATTGCCGTAATTTGATCGTTAGAAAATTTAACGTCTGTTATCAGTGGTAAGGTTGCGAGAATACATTGTAGTCTTACGAGCTAATTAAATTACGCTTCTATACTATACAGCCTAAAGAAATTCTGGTATTATCTGGTAAGAGATTTCTTTCTAGGACATTTCCGCGAGCACGCGTTTGCTCTTTTTATCATTCTCTCTGTAAAATTAGAGAAATCTTTAGATTGCACATCCTGGTTTTCGAAATTCACAGCCTTATCTAGTGTTTGTGATTAACCGATTAACTTCGAACTTCGTATTTTATTTTTCTCATTTTACACACAAGCGCGAACGAAAAACGAAGGCAGTCGATTCATCATTTACAAAAATACTAGCTCCCGTAAATGTAAATGGTATCGGACCAAAATCAGTCAATGTCTACTATAAAAAAAAAAAAAAAAATACAATTCGAGTGCATTGATCGCAGCTCCAGAAGTGGATCCGGCACGCGTTACGTCCACCAGGATTGTCAAGAAATATGATTAAATCTTATACAATTTGATGAATCACATGTAAAAATCAATAGGTTTATATACACACGAGCTCTTTCGATATAAGTCAATGAAACCGCGAAAACAATTTTTCGCCTTTTACGTAACTAATGGAATCGTAACCAGCGTTCAGCCTCAATCTTGAGATTGGTGAAAAAAAAATCGAATTTTCCATCCAGATCAGTGTAAACAAGCTCATAAAAGAGAAGAAATTTTCATGTCTCATCCGAAAAAAATAGCGATTAAGCGAAATCAAGAACGCGATTATTAGGATGTAGTAAACAGTAAAAGTACGCGACGTGAAGTAACAAGCGCTCGGTGGAATGATAAAATTCGTTGAAAAAGAGAAGCGCTATGAATTTGCCTACCTATTTACAAAGTTATTTACAATGCCGTATCGTAGAGTTTGTTCGTGTAGAGCAGAGACCAAAATAGTAATATCGGCAGATGACACGAGTCGAATCATCGAGGTGTATTTAAATAGTCCAAGTCGTAAGCTCTATGCGATTTGTACTCTTATCCAGCCAGATATAGAGCCTCCTATATCCCATTCTCATTACAATTTTGATTTTGCTCTACTGACCCGAATATCTTTTTTTATCCACCTCAAACTTTTCACCGAAAAAAAGAAACGTCTCGAGTCAAAAAATAAAACTCACCTGATTGCGATTGAAACGACGATAGAGTCATTTTTAAATAAAATTTCGACTGACATTGCATCAAAGTCGAAGTCGAAAAGTTTTTTTAAAAGACATTTGTCATTAGTCAATTTTATGTTCAACTTCATGTTGAACTTTAAGTTCGATCATTCACGTGGATCAATTTGCTCATTCGATTCGAATCAAGTCTTACATTTTGACTCGGTGACATGTCAAAAGTTCAACAAGTTTTAGCTATGAATCTTTATGAAAGAAACAGACAAAAAAAATCGAACAGGAGCTCTATTCAAGGCGATAGGAACTGGAAGACTACCGTGCTCCGCTCAAGCGGCTAATACGTCTTCTTGAAATTGGGAGGTTCGAATTCGGTCCTCGATGTCAATGGCTGCCAAAGTTGCGAATCGGTACAGTCGGCTGTTCGGTAGACGCGTCTAAATTAGACTCGAAGCTCCTGGGCAGCAGGCAAACCTCGAACGGGTCGGGCGTCACAGTGATGCCGGTGTTACCTTTCAGGCTGGGCAAGGCAGCCCCATCGGGGAGTCGAAGATCGAATTTGTGAATGAGCGAGCTGAAGAACAGAAAGAGCTCCATCTTGGCCAGAACGTCGCCCAGACACATTCGACGGCCCACTCCGAAGGGCATGAAGTACTCTGGTTTGTGAACTTTGCCCTCCGGCGTGATGAAACGGGTTGGCCTGAACTCCTCGGGCTCGTCCCACAGCTCCGGGTCCATGTGGACCGCGTGCAGGAGCGGTACGACCTGGGAACCGGCTGGTATCGTGAAACCATTCAGTTTCACCTCCCTGCAACAAAAGGAGCTTTTTATTTGTTGTATTCCAGATGCAGAGTTAATTTTGTCACGGATACGAAATCGCGGAACGGTAGAGAGAGAAAGAGAGAGAGAGAGAGAGAGAGAGAGAGAGAACGGTGTCGTTGACCTCGAACCGCTACTGGGGCCGGTGCTTGGGACCCGAAAAGCAGACGTTACGCCGAGGGGCCAATCGGGCACAGCATCGGGCATTGCTTTCACTTTTGCTCGAATCGAACCTCGACTCGAAGCGGTTTATAGTAGCCGCGCGAAGAGCAGAGAGAGAGAGAGAGAGAGAGAGAGAGAGAGAGAGAGAGAGAGAGAGAGAGAGAGAGAGAGAGAGAGAGAGAGTGAGAGAGAGAGAGAGAGAATAGCTGTGTCAGCCGAGATATTTTTGCGAAATTTCTTACTCGAGAGGGGAACCCATGAAAAGAAAGAAAGGCGAAATTTTTACCTCGTGGTGGCATGAGCAGTCCCGAGAGGTACGATGCTTGATCTTCGGAGGACTTCCATAATCGTGGCTTCGGTTAACGGCAGGTATGGAAGATCGTCCAAATTGGGCATTCTTGTTCTGCCGACGATGTGGTCCAATTCCTCTTGGACGGCTCGCAGGGCACCCGGATGATGCAGCATAAGCACCACCGCCCATTCCAGAGTCGTCTTTACGGTTTCCATGCCGGCCGAGAAGAGGTCCCCGAGTATCTGCTGCATCTGCCGGTCTGGGGGTGGCATATAAAATCGTTGACAACTCGAAAAATTGGAATGCAGAGCGAAAAGAGAGGGAGACTCACCGTGATTCCTTCCTTGGAAGAGATGCATCTCCTGACCTGCCTTCTTCGCGTTATCGATCTCCAGTAGGTAGGCGTCCACCAGATCGCGAATCTTCTCCCGGTCGAAGGTCACACGGTGCCTCTCGATGTTGTCCTGGAAGAACTCGGCCATTTCGTTGCGATTCCGAGTGATCTTATTTTTGATGGTCAGCAGGAAGGGCATGTAACGAATCACCGGAATGAAGTTGACGTAGACGATGCTGCCGAAGAGTCGGAAGCCCTCTTCGATCAGATCCATGAATCTCTTGAATTTCGAGTCGCCGTTTGTGAAACGTACCCCCATTATGATAGAGCAGATCACATTGCTGATGGACATGCCCAGGTTCGAGGATATGTTGAACGGCATGCCACGTTTCAGGGAGAGGCCTTTCAAAAAGATCTCTACTTCGCGCTGGGGAGAAGAAGAAATTAAATTTTTGAAATTCAGAAACAAAACTTGGATAAAATTTCACAAAAATTTTAATAAGAAAATTACAATGAAAATATCTCTATATTAAAATGGGAACTCACCATAATTCTGGTCTCCATGAGTTTCTTCCCATTTTGCATGTAAGTCATTCCGAAGTTTCTGAGCTTCTCATGCAAAAATTTTCTTTGTTCCTTCCACATCATACCATCGGCATTGATAATGCCTAAAATAGAAAAGTTCATTTATTTCACATCCTTCATAATATTTTAAACTATCGTAAACTTACTAGTAAAATGAACTTTTCATTTTAATTATTCTTAACTTACCATAGCCATCCAACATCTTAATGAACTCAGTCTTGGGTCTGGCGGAGAATTCCTCGCGCCTGAAAGTGTCGCGTATGGCACGATAATCGCTGAGTACCACAACAAGCTGATTACCCAGATGTGCGCTGAATACCGAGCCGTACTTCTTGGCCATCTCGGCGAACTGCACGTGCGAGTCAGTCCTGAGGAAGGGCATGAAACCGAAGAAGGGAACACCCCATGGCCCGGGAGGCAAAGCGGACACGTAGTTCAGCCACTGACAGCACCTAACCACGATAATCACGAACAAGAACACCCCAATAGTCCCGAAGGCCTCCACCCTCGTCTCCCCCATCATCCTCCAGAGCGACGAGACCGCGTGATCCACGAACATTTCACTTCTTCTTAAATTTTCGCGCGCCGCTCACAGTGGCTTGTCACTTTAGTCGTTCTTGGCGCGCCGTATTGCGCGCTCTTTCGAACGAACGTAACGAGAGTTGCTCGCTCGGTGTATCGCGATTAAGTGACCGTCCGAAATTCGGTCTAGTCGTTATATATACATACACTTTGAGTGTGTGTATTTAAAAAAAGAACAGAGCTATTGGGGTGAGTGGGTAGGAGGTAAAATAAGAGAGAGAGAGAGAGAGAGAGAGAGAGGGAGGGAGAGAGATGAAAGAGGAAAGAGAGATGAGAGAGGATAGAGAGAGAGAGAGAGAGAGAGAGAGAGAGGGAGAGAGAGACAGAAAAGTCGGTCACAGCCGTAGCCGAATTCGCCGGGCGCCGTCAACGGCAGGCTCGTGAGTTCGGTGCGAGCTACGTAAAGATTGAATGTACACTACCATACACCTTCTTGTCCTTGCCTGTCTTATATAGTGACTCATCGGGCCGCGGTACCCCCGGGGCAGCCGGCGCGGAGTGGCTGCGATGTGGTGTGGCGCGCGGCGCGGGTGAGCGTGAGTGAGAATCGCGTGGGGGGTGGGGGCGCACCGTTGGATCGCTCGTACACACTAACAGTCTCTCCTCTTTCTTTCTCTCACTCTCGCCCATGTGCTTTTGTGCGTGAGAGCGAGAGAGAAAGAGGTAGAAAAAAGAGTGGGGTATAAACGCGCGAACGATATATGCACGAGTTTTGTCCAACATAAAAGTTTTTCGTGTACCGGATACCGGTGAGGGACTCCTGGAAGAGGTCTCTTCGTGCGGGATTCACGTGGTGCCTGGGACCGCCCTCGCCAGGGCCCCGACGATGTACCCCCTTCTCGGTTCACTGGTGCTCGGGTGGGGGCTCACTCTCTCCCTCTCTCTCTACCTGTCTCTTTTTCTCTCTTCTCTCCTCTTGGGTATCCCCCACTGCCGGTGCCTCTCGTTTCCCGCTCCTGTTGGGCTCTCGCGAGAGAAAGACGGGCCGCAACGTGCGAGAAGGAGGCGAATGCAGTTCGAGACCGACGCCGGTCTCTCTCTCAGTCGCGTTTTCGTTTCCGTATCTGCTTCGCGCGCGCGCGCGCGCGACGTCTCCGTGACTCGGTGTGCGTATGAACTTTTGTTTTCTCTCTCTCGTATCAACGCGATGTCCCTCGTTCGCAAATACGATATTATGAAAGCACGCGCCTCGTTCTCTCTTTTTCCTCCTCTGTTCTTTTTTTTACTCTCGTCGGTTTCTTTCTCGAGCTGCAATCTGTAGATGAATTACACATGGCGAATCGTCGGCCCGGCACCGAAAATAAATAAAAAAACAAAAAACCCCCCAGAGATGCGACGGGAACAGATAAACGAAATTTTTCGATCAATTGTACGAGAGCGCGTGCAGCTACCACGAGACGGATCGAAACGTCTGTTATCGCGTTCGCCGAGGTTATTTGGTCGTACACGCGTTCTCCCGCCCGTTTCGGATATGCACATACGCGCGCGTGCGATATTATTTCTCGCCGAGATTATTTCTCTGCTAAACATGGACAACGTGATGTTCCGCACGGGACTAAAACGCCCCGAAGACTTTGACGCTCGCGATTTATCGTCCGACTTGAAAAATCCCACTGTACCGATTAAGTATTTATGTATTATGTATAAAATAACGATCCTCTTTGAGAAAAGTACAATGACCGAGGGTAATCGACTGTTGAAATCTTGTGACGAGAGAGAAAAACAATGTATATCGATATCTATTAATCGATATTAATCGGTATCTTCTTTGGGGAAAGTCCAATGGCCAAGACTGAAAGACAGTATGATCCCTCCCCTCGAGAATTCCTGAAACAACCAACTGCAAATCGATATCGATAAACTACGATTTGTGTCCATAGGTGTATTGATATACTATTTCAATAAACATCGGTATATGTATATCGATAAATCGATGTACACTGTGCTGGAAATTTTGGAAGAGTCGAACAATTAGAGCCAATGCGATCTCTCTTTCCCTATATATTCCC
>NCVS01000029.1:66443-118606 GCA_003055095.1 Goniozus legneri
AGGGAAAGGCACTTGACTCGAGGTTAACTCGAGTGGCTAACCTTTCGGTACCGAAGGGGCCAAAATATCTTTTTAATCATGGCGCGTGTGCGCATACGTATGAAACGCATGCGCGCATAAGGGAAAGGTGCGCCTGCGAACGTGGAAAAACGTTTAGTTGCGCGCGCTCGCGCGCACTCTTATTCGCACGCCGTCTCCGATCGAGGGCAATGCACTCGTAACAAAAACAATAACAACTTCGATCCTGCGCGCTCGCACCGCACGATTTCATAGGTGAAAAAAAATTCATTTGAATTATTCGCTATCTCGGCTTGATCGTTGAAACGTACACGGATCCAGCACGATCGCATTCTTCAAGAATCAGAAAATCATCCGCCGTCATTAATAATCAGGGTGTGTTGGCGCCCGAAGTAGGAAGCGAGCGAAAAAAACCGTAATAAAGCCGTATTTTTATGCGCGATAATATCTCTCTCTCTCTCTCTCTCTCTCTCTCTCTCTCGTGAATTATTCATGACGAGCTACATATACAATCTACCGCGATACGCGATTTCTTTTCATCTTAGTCGTCGGTATTATCTCGTCGTAAAGATTCATTTGTCTCGAGCGAAATATGTCCCTCCACTAACATCCCCGATACTTATCGCCTATTATAAAACTTGCTCACAATTACAACTCGTTCACTAGCATATAATGCGTGATCAGTGTGTATATAGGTTTCATTACATTTTTTTCTTCGATGATCGTTATTATTCAGGCGAAAAAATTTTCTAATTGAAAAAATCGTCCGATTCGAATCGGGAAGAGGGAAGGGGGATTAAAATTTCAATTTCAATTGTCGGATCCGTAAATGAAGAAGTTTTGTAAATAAAGAAACAATTTCTAAACGGCAGAAATTTTTCCTATCGGGATGATTATTGGCCAAAAACTATCTTGGGATACAAAGTGAGATGAGAAAGATAAGAGTTCTCTGAGAAAATCATTGCGAAAGTAGAACAGGAAAATATACGCGCACGGGTTCGAGGAAAAATTATTGGAAAAGCGACGGGGACGCTCTCGCGCGTACCTGTTGAAGAATTGCAAACGCGCGCTCGAGTGATTGGCGGGGATTGGCACGCGCAATAAACCCACGGCACACAAGATCGAAATATCAGCCGCAGAGAGGCCTATTTAGCCAGAAAAGGAATTAATCGTGGGAGAGAAGAAAATGAACGACAAATAAACTATACAGAACGTAATGCTGCATCTGTTATGATATTCAAATGAAAATTTCGAGATTTGTATCGATATTTGTTTACTTTTAAATAAATATTATTGTACGAAAAGAACGCGTTGACGTTTGTTAATTGGTTCTCCGTTATCGGTTCAGATATACATATTTGAATCAATTCTCATTGGACATTGAGATAATTCTAAACAATTAAGCGATTCTACATAATTAAAATGAATGGGTAGACAAAAATAGCGTTTTTTCAAATGCTGATTTTCCTTAATGAAAAAATTTGTTCGACAACGAGATTTCATAAATGTAAAATCCTTCTCACTCAGTTATCTCGAATCCATCAAGGCAAATCGAGTTCGCTATCCCGAAAGCACCAAATCTTCAGTGCTTTTCCAGCTGCTCGAATTACGGCGCCATAATTTCATAATCGGAAACTAGTTGGCGCACGATTGCGAGATGACGAAGGGCCAAAAAGGAGATCGGTGGCGAGAAGACCTCGTTCGCAGTCGGACTACGTCGATCCATCGGTATGCGACGTTGTGCGCACTCGTTCTTAACACATACGAGCCCGTGAGCTCGGACGCGAGCGCACGAGAGCGCGATCCGAACCTTCGAAAGGACGTTGACCGGCAAATACTTGTCTACGCATGCAGGTGCTTTTAAACGCTCGCGAACGCGAGCCATCAACGGGTCTACGACTCAATGGTAACTTTAACGCGCGACACAATCTCGGTTTTGCGCACACACCGCGCGCGCTCTTTACATCATATATCGTGGTTTTCGCTGTCTTTCTCTTTCCCGCCTCTAACGCGAGAGCACTCGGCTTAAATAGGAGAAGAAAAAACCAAGAGAATGCGTTTATCGGTGCTAATGACTCGCAATCCGAGTTATAGAATTGACCAACAGGCGGAATGAAATTTTTTAATATGCAAACATGCCAAAATATATTATATTCATTGGAAAAAAATTAAGTTGTGAGATAAATAGGGAAATAATTTGAAGAAAAATTTTGAGAAACAGCTCTGAAATGGAAAGGCTAACACTAAAATATTTAATACAATAATATAATATTAAATATAATATTAATATAATATGTAATATGTAATATGTAATATGTATGTTATGTATGTAATATGTAATATTTAATGTAATATGAAAAAAGTATTTCCAACTTTGAATTTTCTACCTCTGAGATGTAAAGTAATAAATAATGAAATTAAATATGAAATTGATGTGGATTCATGAAGGGAATTCCGTGTATTGTTTATTTCCTCTGATTCTGAGGAAATCGAGCTCTGATGGGCGAGTATTATAACAGCGATGACAAATTCCAGAGATTTTCAATTTTTATCACTTTTTAATGAAAAAACATTGAAATATTTTGATTTTAGATTCTCTAGCGTTATCTAAAATAACGATAAATAGCATTTAAAAATAAATATAAGTGGAAGCTCGAAAGGATAAAAAAAATGGCATTATACTATTTCACAGCACACGAGTTATTCTCGCAGGAAAAATGATTTCTTCCTTTTGACATATCGGTTTTCCAGAGACTAAACAAAAAATGGTATACAGCTAAAGTTGAGTGTACACCGAAAAAATTGATTTTTTCAAACGGTCGTTCACCCCGATCGTCGATTCCCAAATCGCCCTATCATCGTCTGCAGTCGTTGATTTTTCTCCTTCGCACGTTTTTTTCCTCGCTCTTCCACTCGCGCTCACATCCCCGCACGTCGCTTAGACTCGAGAAAAATAAGATGATCGTATAACTGCAGAGACATGATAAAAAAGAGTTAAGTGAAAAAAATTTCAGAGACGAGTCTCGCAAAATGTGGAAAAAGAATGCGAGGTGAGTGATGGGAAGGAACGGACACAGACGAAACTCGATGCGAACGGGAAGCGAAAAAGTCGCGAGTTCTCAGCGACACGCGACGAACCCAGACAGTGATATATTGCATTGTAATTTTTCTGCTCGAATTCTCGTAAGCTGAAAATTAACACCCGATGCCTCGTGCATTCGCGTATTAGTCGAGCTGGCGTCGCGAATATACCCGTAGGGGATAGAGGGGGTAGGGGAGGGAGGGGATAGGTTATATGGGAACCTCGCGAGGTATCTCGGTTTTCCATATTGCCACCGCGTATTGCGATATATGTATATACGCCGTTTGTAAATTATTCGAAGCCGTGTGCATGCGCGATGTGAAATACAAAACGCGAGTGTAGCGCGACAGAATCGGAAGGAAAACCGATAGGCGCCGAATTGCAGCTGAGCACGATGTGTCAATGAAATTATACGTCTTACTATTGTTTCGGTTCTTTTATTTCATTCATGCGGCGTTGCATATTGCCTCGCTATAAATACTTTCGAGTTGTCATTTTCGAAGTCATCGTTGGAAACGGCCGATAAAATTATGTTTATTATGTGTTAGCAACTATTTTGTATAATTACTTATTCAGAATTTATCATTATCTGGAACAAATATTATTCAGAATAAAGAGACATTAATTTTTAAAATGTATCATAGGTGAAATTCCCATAATATATCTGAATATTAATATTATTTCAATTTGATCAATAAAATTCAGCCCTAGGAAATCAATTAAACACAATAAATTAATAACGAATTAGAATTTAATAAAATTTACTCTCTTCACTGGAAATTGAATCCCCTTAAAGCCCCATAAAAATCGAATTAGCTATTCTACTGATAAGTCTAGACAAACAAACATTTCACCTTTATTTACAGCTTAGTTTTTATTGCTAATTCAATATTGCAATAATTATATAATGAATCGACTATTAGACACGCGCGGATATCGATGTCGCTCTCGTTGTGGAATACGGTAATCAAGGCCGTAATTCACGTCCTCCACATTCGGACGCGCGCGCGCGCGCTACCTGCCGCATTTTCTGCGCGCCGTTTTTTTTTTATTGCGCGCATACGTCCCTCTACTCCTTAGCCGAGGCTGACGTCTCTATTTTCCCTAGTTTCTGTATCGAGGAAAAGTTCGAAATTGACGCACGTATACTCGAGTACGTACGCACGAGGAAGTTGACATTTTTATAGAAATATTGCAAAGGTCAGATTAGTGACGTAGGTGTAAAATCACTATCAAGATAGTTATGGGTAACTAAATTGTTAGACAGATTTTCTAAAAATTTTACATGATTATTTTTTGAAATCTTCTGAAAATATCTATCAAATATTATTGAAATTGAATTCAGCGTTTACAAGAAATTCGAGTTTTGAATATATAACAATTTCAGTCTAGTCGTAAAAGCTGTTAATTAAAACATTTCTATTTTTTGTCAATGATAGAATTTTATAAAAAGAAACAAAATAGTTAATTATGTTAAATTTTAACTGAATTTTTTCACATTGAAAAACAATAAAAAAAAAACAATGATATAATATAATATTCTACGTTTTAGATATTCCATGAGCTATCAGAGATTCGGATACTATTCATATTCACGAATAGCAATTTGTACATTTTTCGCAATATTTCTTGTAACAAATGGAAATTTTTTTACTAGTTTCTCCGTCAGACCTAAGACGCAATTATTAATAATGCGCAATAATAAAGATTCATACTATCGTATTATTTGATACGATACAATTCTCTCCCGCTGTTTCTCATTTTTCGCTAATGAAGTAACGAATTTCGGCGTAAATGACGCGCGAAATTTTTTTTTCTTCTCGTAAGCACTGACCTATGTCGATGCCGGGAGCAGGCATGGAATAGATAAAAAAAAAGAAAGAAATACATACGCAGAACCGAGCACGAGAGAGAGAGTCACGAGGACCAACCCGTGCACGAGGCACGACCGATAACTCAGAGGCACGTGGTGCACGCGAATGGAATGGTATATGAATTCTGGCGTGTTACATCCCACATATCCCACGTTTCTTTTTTACTCGCGTTATTTTATATCCATATATGTACCTTGTACATATACATATACACATAATGTGTGTGTGTGTGTATGTGTGTGTGCACGCGCGCGCGCACGCGTGTGCCGTACTGTATTGATAGCCGTATCAATTTACAATCCGCATACCACCGGTTGGGTTTTCGTGAGTCCGGTGAACTCGGCCCGACCCAAACAGATTGCAACTATCGGCGCGAATGAACGCGGAAAACGTGCTCTCGCACACTCACGCGGTTTTTCTAGCCTGTCTGTGCGAACGTGCACGCGCACAGCTAACGAAGAAACGAGCGTGATTTATTTTTATCGCTAAGGCGCGCGGGGTGACTTAACGTGCACCGGCTCATTAACGAATTCAATCGGGAGAATGCTTCCGTTCTCCTCGTACTCAGCTACGCGATACACACACACATCGAGCTGGATATAACCGGTGCACCGAGAGGGGAAGTACGCGACGCAGTTAGAAGAATTTCGCAAATCGCTTATTGGGGCGGGGAAAAGAAAACGAGAGTTCAAACGAAAACAACAGCTCTTGCATGGATACACCATACCGATTCTAGAATGTTGACGTAAATTCAGTTCTGAAAAAAAAGTAAAGTAAAATTCTGTCAGACAGTAAGACTGCTATCGAACAACAATTTTGTTTTTCATCTTACAAACGAAGAGTAAATAAACGAAGTTTTTTGGACTATAAAATAGAATTCAGCCAAATTTAACATTATCGAACAATAATATCATGTTTTGGAAAATATTTGTTCGACAAAACGAAAAACCAAATAAAATTTGACTGTAACATAAAATAAAATTTAACAAAACAATAAAATTCATTATCTTCAAACAATAGTTCCGTTCTTCGAAAAGATCATAAATTAGAATTCAGTCAAATTCACAATTATCGAACAATAATTTTGTACATGGCAGAATATTGATTTCATAAACAAAATTTTCATTTACGGTCTAAATATACTTTTTATTGACAATATTTAAACCAATTATTTGTTTGATTTATACTACACTATTGTTTCGGTTTTCAAATAATTCGTTTGAATATTTGGGGTTTTAAAAGTACAAATAAAAGAAATAGACTCGAAACTAATTAATCGAGCTTTTTCTCTTAGCCAAATGAGATGTACTTATGTACAACAGTAATTCCATTCGTTGAAGAATATTTGTATCACACAAACAGCGAAATTTACAATTATCCCACACAATCTTCTTTCCAATATAATCATAATCATCTCAAAATCGATTAATTTTTGCAAAAAGATAGGATAAAATGACGCTACTCACGAATTTAGAAGCGTTTCGTTATGTGTAGCCAGTAATATATTAAATTTAATCGTATGCATTTGGGTATTTGGACGGACCCGCCGTTTAGTAACCTTGAGCTCGATTGCGTACGCGAGTACAATATTCCACTCGTGGGGACTTGACTCTTTATCGAGTCCTGGGACCCATCCAACGTATTACTCGCGTTCTAAATTCGTCGAGAGACTTCGATACTCCGTCTTGCGCAATAACCCACAAAGCTAGATATTCTTTTTCTCACCTCATCTCGATTCTATTTCAATTATGCAATTCTCAATTATCGAAAATAATTAATAAATCAACATCCAGAGGCGAAACACGCAAAAAACGAGAAATCGTTTTACGTATCGTCTGACATAACAATATGAAGATATTCCCATATATTGTGATATAAGTCATTGCGCAATCAAATTTCATGGGTAAAAGAACGAGAACAATCGGAGTCGAGAAATTTGTAAGTTATGAATGAATCATTGAATGAAAATTTTCGAGTTATCAAGACAATTCAATAAATCTCGAATAAAGAATTTGTACATGTGTAAAGATCGTGTCTGAACTTTGCATCTTCTCTCTCTCTCTCTCTCTCTCTCTCTCTCTCTCTTTCTTTCTCTTCTTTGTACCGTAGATATTTTTCGGCCTCTAAAAATCAAATAGAAGTCGAAAGGGCGTTTCTCGGTCTCGGAGAAGAAGAATGAGAAAACGAGAAACTGAGATACTCGTATATGCGTGTACGTGTGCACGCAAGAAAAAAACAAGAGTCGCACGAATTTAAGAAGAATCGGACGGATTTGAATGAGAGGCAAGGACGAGGGAACGGGAGAAAGGAAAAAATTTTTCTGTGTTGCCATGGAATTTGTGTTTTGGTGTTTCGGAGCCAAGGTCTCTCTGGTTACCACCCAATGCGGGGATATAAAATATCACCGAAATCACGGGTGTGTAACCCACCATACGTTAATGCAGGTCGGGTTTTACGCCCGGCCCCCATGCTCATCGAATTGTTGCAAAATTTGTCTCCTCGTCTCGCACTTGCGCGAGTCATCCCGAAAAATCGAAATAATTCGCCGTGTGAGATCTTGTTGCATCCCGGCAATATTCGCGCGAAAAAAAAATGTTTTCACTTTCGGGAGAGCAATGAAATTGGCCATTAATCAAATTTCTTGAATATCGTATCAGTGATGAGTTACATAACCCACCGGCTTCCTATCAAAATGATCACTTCGGCTAAATTTTTTCCTTTGCGTAACTGGTCAAGTCTCGGGATCAAACCGAAGTCCCGATCTTGCCGTAGAAGGTGAGAGAGTCTCTCGTTGCACCCGCGATTTTTCGGAAGCTGATATATCGACAGCCAAGGATTATGGAATTCAGGTTGGTCGGTTTATTTTTAATGTAGATTCGCTTATCTCTAACGAATTATACAGAACAAGGGTTGTATGAAACAAATATTCTTCAATAATCGTTTGGCAAGAAGTTTGGCCTAATCCTAATATAAATTCCTAGTTATCCAAACGTTTTTTTTTTTATATATATCACTGAGTTCTAATTTGAACATTTCTTTCCACTCCATCGCCATAATGAGGCTTAAAATGCATTAAATAATTTTTTTCGAACGTAGGAAAGCTGGTGTCGTAATTTCTTTTTTTTTCGAACGAACGATCGAGAGAGACCACCGAATAGGATTTTATGGTGATATGTCGCGGAGAGAAAGTGTATAAAAGCTGACACAACGACATCTGGGTAAGAGGTCCGCCAACAGTACCTCGATATATATTCATAATCGCGAAATTCGTGCTGAAAGATTTCGGAATCTTGTTTCTCGAAACCAATATGTTTTGATCGATCATTCGCAGCAGGATGTGGGATATCAGCTCCAAGCTGCTGCTGGCTCTGGAGATCTTTTTCAGGATTTTCCTCATCTTCGGGGGACAAGGTTTACTGCTTCTAGTCAGATTTCAATGATTCACAAAGGAAAAATAACCCTAAATGAACAAATTTTCAGTCGAATTAAATTAATAAAATTTGAATAAAAATCGAAAAAATTTTTATACGAGTTTTAACGTAATTTCGAGGATAAAAGTGCGTTGAAGATAAACTCAGCCACCACTGCGCTCTCGTGCGAAAATTCGAAATCCGACAGGAGAGGAGATAAAAGTTTATCAGAAGCATCCTATATATACATAGGGGTGTCGTGTTCTGTTCGGAAAGACAAAACTCTTTCTCTATCTTCTCGACTGAGAGATTCCTCCTCTTGGTCGCTGCACGCATTCACTCACGCACGCAAATAACGTAGTTATACATACACCGCGGCGAGACTGGCACGCGCGTGCGTGCATTGACACTCCGGGTATCGCAGCTTCGTACCACACGACCTCGCCCGAGGTCGTCGGCATTGCAGTCGCGAATTTGCCCATGTCTCCTCTTATACGTGGGAAAACGCATTTCGTCGATGCAAAATCTTCCAGAAGGTTTCTCGCTATCCCCGCCAACCCTGCCTGCTCGCTTGGCTTTTTCCTGTCCTTCGGAGATCGAGGTTTCACCCTCTTATCACAATCTCAACTATATTAAATATTTGTTTGTTTGTTTGTTTGTTTGTTTGTTTGTTTTTTATATATCATAAGAATTGAATGACATGTTTTTATTATTGTATTCATCTTTTTATGCCTTTCACTTTTACCCTGTCGACATCGAAAGATTGAGATTTCACCCTTTCACAATGTGAACTATAGTAGAATTCAAACAGTTATATTCCATCTACAAAATTAGAATTCATTAATAATTAAATATATTTATACAACGTTTTTTTATACTCTGCTGCTCATAAAAAAAATTAAATTTTCTCTTCTTATTATAATAATTGTGATGTCACTTAACACAAAATGTAAATTATAATAGATATCTCACGTTTGTACTTTATTTTCATTATCAGTATTACAATATAAGAAATTAATTGTGAGAAGCATATTCGATAACATCCTACTTTCCTACCCTTCAAGAGACTAAGATTTTACATTATTATTATTATACAATATATACGTTATATTATCAAAATTTATCGATTTATTACATACATTTAAATGCATTTTTCATAATACTGTTTCAAACGTTTTTAAGAATGTTTGGAGTACATCATATTTGATACAGAAAATTCTAAATTTGCGATATAAAATAGTAATTGTTTGTATCTGATTGATGATACAAATTTTTGTTGTCAAAGTATGTGTTTTTGAGATGGCACCAAATTTTTCGTACCCACTATTCTAACATCGAGAAACATCCTTAATTATTCGAATGTCCTGCTCTATGTTTTCTTCATTCAATGTGTTAAAAATCGTGTTCGAGTTGAACCTTTCAATCACTCCTTAAAGTTAAACCGGTGTCTCCTAATGAAAATTCAAACTCAAACCATCCGTGGGATTCACTTTCACGCCCTCGAGGCTTATTCGTCGATTTCGTCGGATGAATTAAATTCGCGAGAATTCAAGTGACTAATATTTACACAATATGTTAAAATGTTACTATATTTTTCGACTTCTAGATTTTATTTTTGTTAGAGTAGGGTCTAATATGGCTCTGTGTTACAAAAGAAGTTCATGTTTGAAATTCAAAACTCTTTACTATGTTGCTATAATGTTGCAATTAATAAATGCAAATTATTAACCGCAATTTTTCGCACATATATAAATAAAATCGCAACGTCAAAATAACAAAAGAATCACGTACGTGTATAATTTTGGATTAATACCGCAAAAGAGAAATTCTTGTTAAAAGTACACTCGGTTCAACGAACTCTGTTTCGAATGTCGATGCAGACCGAAAAAAAAATCGAGATGCAGAAATATTTTTGATCATTTTTCTCGTCACGATATACTTTGATCGTTAAATTGTAAATTGAATTGAATTTATATCTCGACGCTGTCTCGAGAAGCAAGTAGGGTAAATGAGTGCATTCACATCGCCGTATACATTATACAGCGAGAAGACACGAAATTATACAAACTGTGTATAGTAATTATGCGGACTGTCTACCCGCGCTATATTATATAAATTGTCGCGACATATGCATAGGAAAAGATATGTTAAAGTATACGATCGAGCGTTCAGTTATTTTGGAAGAGCGTCATCGCGCACACCTACAAACGATTACGTAAGCTTTTCAAGTTAACACACATAAGTCCGAATTCACTTTCAACATGTCAAGGACACTGGTGGCCAGTGATCCTCTCGACCGAATTCTTCGAGGCGAGCGCGATGTTCACATAGTACAGAGTTGACAGACGTAAGATGAAAGACGGGACGCAGAACTTTCATCTAATGGAGAAAACACCCAAGAGAGACCGCGTATTAATTACGAGAAAGACATCGAGCTTGAGCAATCTAGTGAAATATTTCCGAGTAGAGCGTCGATCCGAACATCCTGTATCTCGTATTGTTTGTTCACGAAATTAAACATTTCTAATTTTTTTATGCAATAATTATTAACTTGAATAAATCAATTACAAAGATTAAATCGAGTAAATTAAAAAAATATAGCTGAATCGTTAAAAGTTATCTATCTAAGAATATTTGTTCTAATAGAAATAAGAAAAATTATGATAGAAATAGTATTATGATGAGATCAAGTTGATGGAAACGAAAAAAAACTGACCGGTGAGAGATTTTTACTGGCAGATGGCACATCTCGCGAGATTACACGCCTATCGAGCATCGATATCGCGTTTCGTAGTTCATAGTGTGGGCAATTTACAAAGTGGAGAATGTAATTGGCACGGCTTGTTGTTTTTCTGTTTTCACGATCAAGTTTACCGAGGGAGACTGACTAGCCAAGCCACTGACACTGGCATTGGCCTACTCTCTCTAGCGTCGTGTTCACTCTCTTACTTCGCCTACGTATTCTCACTCTCTTTCGTTTTGCGTCGTTGACAAACCTATTCCAATTGACATTCGTACGATTTCGTCTTGCTCTTTTCCCTTTTCCTTTTCCGTAATTTTTCTTGTACCTCGTTCGTGTTCGTTTCTTGTTCGAATAAAATCCGCTTTGGTTCCAAATCTTATTATTAACTGAAAATGGTATATGATAACTGAAATGATAACTGATCATTATCAGATTATGGGTCAGTTTTTGGGTTACTAGGACTCGATGAAGATCTTCTATACCGAATTTTACGAATTTGGATTGAAAATCAATTTTCCTAGTCTGAAGAAAAAAATCTGTTCCGGACCTGAAGTTAATGATTTAAAAAAATACTGAATCAATGTTTGAAGATTAGATTAGGTAGATTAGATTGAATTTAAGACTCAATTAAGATTTTTATTTTTAGTTACATTAAATTGAGTTTATAATATTTTTAGATTTAGAAAAGAATCTGACTCCATGTTTCGTCTCAGAGAATCTCATGTCGAGAGATATCGGTTTCCCCACTTCGGATGATTTAAATATCCAAAACTATATCTTCCTATGGCACTTGCCGAATAATATATGAGTGTTTCAATAGCGTAAGAAAGAAGTCGAGAAAGGAAAGCGGTAGTTGCGTGGTGGTTTAATCATAACGAAATGACCTGATTCCCAATGAGTAAAGTTATCATGAATTTCTTTTGCAATAAATATAAAATACCGTTGTAGAAAATTCATCCGTCACGCAGCTCTTCGATCGAGCGAGCATCTTCATGAAAAAGTTGGAAAAATTAAACTCTGTTTAGAAACATAAAGTAACCTGAATTTTCAAATTTTCCATTAATTTAACATAATATAAATAAAATAAATATACAATTGTATACAATTTTCATAATCATGCACAGAAATTAACTTTTAAATTTAAAATCTCAGACATAAATTTGAATAATAATTTATAATTTTATACAATTTTTGTGTTTATTCCTATTCATATAAGGTACTAGTTAAAATTCAATATACAAATTAAATAATAAATTTAGTAAATGTATTGTACATAGAGTTCTTTCAAATCAACTGAAAGTACTTCTATACTAATTACCATTCTATGTTAATTTTCTGTCGTTTCATCATAAAGAAATCAACGAAGAATGTACGAGGAGCAAAATGAAATTTTCCAAACGAAAAAGGACAGCGTGAAACTTTGTAATTACCCGTAAAGGGACTAGTTACACTTTCCGCGGTGTCTCGCCGACGAATGCGGCCTCCTCTGTCGAGAATTGTCGAAGGTGAGAAGAACGAGGAAACTGATGCTGTCGCGGTGCAACGAACTCCGCCAAAGTGGGTCGATTGTGGGCGCACGCAATCGTCGCAACGATTTTGAAAAATGCCCGACCTACTTTTGAAGGAGAGTACTTTCACGGTCGCTAACCTCGCAGTAAGCGCGGAGATCTCGCGAATCGTTGCGATCCCACTGCCCGGTTATTATTCTCCATTCTGACAACCCCCTGTCACACCGTGCTTCATTGTCATAATATCACTATTCGGTGCTTCATCCTTCAATTTGTTTTATTTGCATGTCCGTCATTCGCCGACTCGAGAATTTTCACAATTTGTAACATCTCTGTTATAGTGTATCGAAAAAAACAAAAATCTTATTGTATAGTTATTGCTGCTATTTCCTTATAGATATTTACACCTTCTTACATTTGCCATTTAGAAAAACTGAAAAAAATATATGTGCACACAATGTATTTCTTTTGTTTTGCTGTCTATAACAAATTTTTTTACAATTTTTAGTACTTCTTTTACTTGTATTTTCTTTATTTACCAGAAAATCAAAAACTTTTTTATTAAACCTTAAAATGTTGTGGTTGTGCTCTATAAAATTAATATACAATATTGAAACACCGTCTCAGTTACAGCTGGCTGTCTCATAAAGATTTTTTACTAAATTTTCGGTACCAAACAATTGATTCACTGTAATATGTTAAATTTTCACCACGAATATGACATTATCGGCAATCTCCATGGGAGCGCACACTCATTTTCCTCTCCGTGTACGCAATCTACTCTCTCGCCGTTCAACATACGTACAAAAAAATTAAACTGTCATCTCGAAAGTTGGCCTACTATCACCTCGATCGTGATAATAGTATTAACTTTAGTGTGGTATTTAATTTTTCATACGCTCCAAGAGGATCTTCTCCGGTTTTATTATTAAGAGATGACGAATTCTCTCTTGTTACAATAAATATTAATTAAGTCACCTATATATCAAAATGACAATGGAGTTGATACCCAATAAAAACATTTTTGTACTAGAAATAAAATTTGTTGCTACTACTTCCAATGTGCCATTACGACACACTTAACAGTTAAATCAATTATTTCGAAATGATGCTGAGATAAATCAACAAATTAACAAAATTAGTTAATCAAACAGAACAAAAACCCAGCAAGAAATTCAAAAATAGAATAGTAGAATCCAATGAGTACATAGATTCGTTCTGATTCGAATGAGCTTAGATTAAAGGGGTAAAAATTTTCGAAAAAAAAAAAATTAAAAATTTGCCCAAGTAGAAACCGATAGGATGAGAATAAAATTAGGAAAAAACAGTAGGATGTAACTATAAAACAGATTAGTTTAGATTCTAGTTAGCTTAGATTAGAGGAGTGGTAATTTCTAAAGAGGGTGCAGCAAGAAATCAATAACTGACCATATTTGTCTGAAGAGAAAATGATAGGACAAGTATATAAAATCAGAAGAAGAACGATAGAATCCAATTAAGAAACAGATTAGTTTATATCCTAGTTAGCCGAGATTAAAGGAATTAGGGATCATTTAGAAAAAAAAGGGGAATGGGGTGAGTGATGTGTGAATGCGGGTGGCGTGGACGAGCGCGACGCGCCTGCGCTGCTGAATGCGCCACTGCAGCGATCACGTAGTACTGACGCTCGTCGTTCTTACATAGCGATCCGAGTGGCGCCACAGTACTGACAGTTGCGTCCGCATGTCACAAACCGGGTAGAGTATTGTCAAGCAGCCTTGCGACGAACCTATCGTCATTAATTGTTTAAAAATCGTATCGTCAACCCTAAACAACATGGTAAGCCACCAATGTTATCAGATGGTACAGTATGAACGTTTCTTATCGATTTTTCTCCTGTGGTGTTAACGGATAAACGACGTTACTTCGTACATGCGGAATATACAAGAATATTAAACGTCAATGTCAAATTCATTACATAGAAATCGATAATTCATTTAAAATAGACATTAGAAACGAATCTGTATAGTCTAAATTTTGATGCATTGTGAGGAAACCAAATCCATTCCAGAATATACCTATTTTTTTTATATTTTCAGTTGGAACTTTGATATTGTCCTTCTAAGTAACTAATATTGTAAGATTCATTTCGATATAATGAAATAAAGAACGTTATACAAAGAAAATCAATTGCAATGAATCAAGACGGGTCTTTCATGGCCACAGAATCTTCTTCGATAAGAAAAAAATACGACATTTTTCATTAGTATTACACCTAAATCTAATGTTACAGTAATAACATTTTATATTACTTCTAAAATTCTTTAATGATCATATAACCTGTAATAATAGAAATTTCTCTTCGATATAAGAATTATTCTAACAAAGTTAGATTACGATCCGCCATGTACGTAAAAACTTGTCGCGCGCTTTTTGAAAATAAAATTTCATTATCAGCTGATTAGTATGTTATTGCATTTTCTGATATTCGGAACACTGACTGAATAATAAAATTCATTTATTACAACTGACTTGTATTTTTGAATTTCTCTAATTCGAAATCTGATTAAATATGAAAATTTGTTAAGCGCATATTCATTTATTTTTTTATTTTTAAAAATTCCTGAAATCAAGCATTTTCTTACAGTACTTAAACAATTGGTAAACTGTTGTTTTGTTTTTCCAGGTTTTTGCCGATAATACAACTACAGATAATGTCCATGTAAAAAATAAATTTTCGACAAACGGCAATCGGGAGGGAATCGTGTTATGCAATATAGAAGATGGGGAAATGTTATCTTATAGCTTAGCACTGTTACGCGGGTGTGTAACGACAGCTTGCAATCACATAAAAGTAAGAAGCGAGAAGAACACAGTTTCGGAATGGCCAATCGTAGCTGGCGAATTTCGTGCGTTGATCGATCTCAAACGCGGCCTCAATAAATTGGAATTGGAAGCGGGTGATCATAAAAAAAAAATTACCCTCTCATATGAACCGAGAAATACCAGTCTTCGTGTTACCCCAGTCTACATAGTCTGCGCTGGTCATAATGGATATTTCCAAGTAAAGAAACTAGAAAATACTCTTCCTCAATTCTACTCTACCTCGTAAAATTAAAAAAAGAAGAAAAAAGAAATTAAAAATAAACTTTTTTAGGGGCCATGCAACGAAGACCGTTCCCCGGAAAGTGCAGCAACTAGAATCGGTTTAGGCGCAAGACTCATCCAAACATTAACAGCGGAGAAATTGAAAGAAGCCGGTTACGGTAGAAAAACTTTCCAATTGGAACGAGATTTGGACGGTCCAGAATGTCTGGTAATGCATAGTGTTCTGCACGTTGACAAGGCAAGAGCTACTTCCCAGAGAGAATTATGGGAACTGATAGCTCGCGAGCTGATGTCCAGTCCTCTGGCTTCGAAAGATCGCAAATATTTGGCGTTTCTCTCCTGCACTCGTTACCTCGGTGCACCAAGTCCAAGAACGCACGAGGATACCCTAGCTAGAACTCAGGGACACGCAGCTCTAGGTGGAGGTGGCTTAGCTTTGTTTGGTTCTGCTTGTCTTCATACATGGCCCACTTGTATGTCAGAGGTATGGTATCCGAAAAACCTATAATAATAAAATAATCTACAATAGCTGATGCAATCTAGTAGACTGAATTAATCTAAACTTGTAAAAAAAAATTCGTTCCTAGCTGTTACCAAGACTTCTGGACGAAACTGTCATAGACACAGAACAGCTGATGGACGACAGCAACTACAGAGGAACATATGGAGGATGTTTCGCGACCACTCTAGGATCCGTTCTACACGAATTGGGTCATACGTTCGACCTTGGTCACACTAGAGAAGGAATAATGGGTCGCGGTTTCGACAACGTCGACAGAGTTTTCGTGGGTGCTGCCGGGATCGATTTCAATCGAAATTCTGTAAAGCGTGATCCACAGCACACAACCGTGGCTCTCAGCAGATCGCTCAATGTTACCGTGACTGTCCAGGAATCGATGATAACGTGCGCTAGACGTGGTCGATTGTTATCCGAAACGTTCAGACCACCGCTCAGTTCTAAGCAACCGACTGGTAGATCTTCAGCTCCTGTTAGTCCCGAGATGAATCGGTCGTTTTCCAAGACTCTCAGTTCCTCGGAATTGTCCACATCTTCGGATCGAACCTTCTGGGGATCGTCTTGTGCGACTTTGTTGGCCTACCATCGATGGTTCAATGCCTATCAAGACAAAAGTACCAAGCGTAATAACAACATTGAGTATGATGGTAAAAGGTAATCATTTTATAGTTCCTTAAGCCTAAATATAAGCATAGACATAAGACACAGGTAGACTTATGTCTTATAGCCTAAATGTAGTCTCTGGATCAAATTTTTGGACTTTAATTTCTTATGAAATTTTTTCAGAAATGTGGTGCGTTCAAGATATGGAGTTAGAGTGATAGAGTTGAGGGAGACAAAAGGTGGATTAGTTGTAGGATCAAGACAATTTCCTGGCACCCGGCCACCACTGGAGGCTCTGGTACCACCGCCACCGCTTCACTGCCTTGTATCACTTACGGTTGTTGCCGAAGACTCCATGGGAAATGTTTTAAAGTATCCGTTCCCAACCGCCTTCTAAATATTTATAAAAGCCTTAAATTTGCAATACTGTATGAACAATGGTATACACATATACAATCGTTTTTCTTTGATATTTAATACCTTGTCAGCAGAATTGTGAGTACTTTGAAGGTATTTCAGTTCTGGTTGAAACCAGTTTTTTCGGTTTTCATGCAAGTCTATTGATATTGCAAGCGTAATAAAAATTTATTTAAAAAATGCTTTGCATTATTGTTCGAATGAAATTTATTATCTATTTTTTGGCTTGCGAATAGTATTATTAAATATTAATATTAGATGCTTAATAAATCATAGATATCGCATTATATCAAAATTTAACAATCAGTATATGCTGACATATATTTATATAAAAGTATGGCTATAGAGGTATAAAAAACATTTGCATATTTTATATTCAGAATAATATTTATATATGAAATTCACAGAATATGTAAGGTATTAAGAAGAATCTACTATTATAAGTATTTAGAAATGTAATAACATAAATCTCTTACTCGATACTCACCCTCCAAAGAATGGTCGTATACTCCAATCATATATATATATATATATATATTGTATACCATAATTGTATCTACTCTACTGTACTATATAAGCGCCAATTGATTTATATCAATAGAGATTTTGTGCCTGTGATCTTATTTTAAGTGAAAATTTAATATTCTAAGACCAATTCTGTGCAATTTAAATTATGTTTTCCTATCACCGATAGTGTTGGCGATTCCTATTAGAGTTCTATTTTTGTGCTAGATGTGTATATGATTGATTCCTAAATGTATAGTTGACAATACGATACCTAGTTTGCTACGTATTCTATAAATTATATTGTAGTACTCATTAAAGCATTTATTATTATAAGTATGCTCTTGCTATTTTATATATACTTACTCTTTAAAATTCACAAATACCTGGGAAAAAGAGAAATTTAAAATCTGGTTTTGAACATTTTTTTCTGCAAATATAAAATGGTAAACATTAATAAAATAATCTTTTTCTCATATATTTATTTTCATATTCACATAATACCTAAATTCATACTCATAAATTATGGTAAAAAAAATTTTTAGAATTTTCAAAATTTGTCACTTGTTTTTAGATTTATCTGTAAAAAATAAGTATTAATATTTCAAATTTCAAAATCCTGATTTAGCATAAAACAGCTATGACGATATACGAGGTACTATCGAGATTAGATAAACATTTTGGATAAATATCGTGACTCTAGTAATTTATCAAATCGCATAAGTGAAAAATGTCCGCTAGTAAAAAAATTATATTTCCTGAAATCTCAGAAGATGAAAAAATAAATACAGAAAAATTTTTGATAGCTGCACAAGAAGTTGTCTGTGTTGTCGGTATGTTAACAAATTTAAATTAACCTCAAATTTATTCTTATTATCAACATAAGGAATATGACTCAACTTTAATATTTTCATCCTTATAAAGTAATTAAATTATTAACTCTAAAAAAATAATGTTATAGAAAAATTTGGCAAGTTATTCGCGCCTGTCAAATATGATATGCAAGGGAATATTGATGTATGTATAATTTGAATAAAAAATTCATTCAAGCATTTTGTCAATTAAATTTAAAAATTAAATAAATTTTCTCTGATAAATTACAGAAACTCACTACCAAGTATAATCCAAATAAAGAACGCCAATCTACCTTGCAAGATATGATTCTGTTAGAGAAGATCAATGGTGAAACAGATGTTGCCACCGATGCATTATTATGGCTTAGAAGGTATGATATTTAATATTGGTATGATTTTCAGAACTACAATTTGAAAATCTGACATGTTGAGGATAAGATAAAAACATGTTTTACATTATAAATTTAAATATATATTGTAGAGGGCTACACATGATATTAATATTTTTTGAAAAAATATTAGAAGATCATGACAAAGGACACGCAACCGAAGATCTGGTTGCTTTTCTTAACGCGGCATATAAAGAAACGTTACAACCATACCATGGTTGGATGGCACAGCAATTGTTTAGTGTAAGTCATGACATCTATAGCAAATTCAATCAACTCTGAATAGTAATAACTCGCATAAATGTTCATTTCTTCATAGCTGTTGTCTCGTATGGCACCTACACGTACTCAATTACTAACAGCACTGGCAAACGGTACTGAAGGTATAGAAGAAGCAACTTTGAATAATATTAGAGAATACTTGCCAGGACTCAGAAAGAATATACAAATATTACAAATATTTTACTTAGAACATAATTTAGAAAACGAATCAAAAGTTTGAAAATAATATGCAGAGTTTATATAAATCATGTTTACTGCAACAGTATTCAAATTAATCATTTAATTAAATATATCCTATGCTATTATTATTGTCCAGTATTAACTTATTGTTTATTTTATGTCAACAGTCTTGAGGACTTGGAATTCCAAAAGTAATTATAATTACTACATAAATTAAGATTTTAATTTATGAGAGCACAATTTTGTATGATTTTGTTTAATTGCTATTTGTTATAATATAATTATGATTATAATTATGATTTTAGAAATAGTTAAAACTTTTAAATAAATTTTTAATTGAATCTATTGCTTATGCCATATAACTGTTCTATATAAAATTGCTTTACATGATGATTAGCAAATGTTCTAATAGCAATAACACCTGTAAGAATTTCTAAGATTAAAAATGTTATCATTATTCCACTTACAATAGATTCACTGCAATCGGGTTTCATGTTTTTGTCAAAAAGAGCAAACAATTCTAAAGGTAGTTGTATCAAAGTTGATATGAGCCAAAAACTAGCCAACTCAGGTATCTAAAATATCAAAATAAAAACATTTTCCATAATACCCTATGAATAGAGAAATATTATTCCTAAGAAATATACCTTTTCAGATAAATTTCCTAAATATCCCATATATAGTCTAATACATTCAAATATTGTTTTAACAACAAAAACTACAACTGCAGTAAATTTGTACACCTCCGTTAACTCATCTTGCTGAAAAAATTTTATTACTTTTATATTATATTGAACAATTAAAAATTGAATAATATATAAGTTATAAAAATTAATATTTATTGGTTGTTACCTTAACATCAAGATTTATCGAAGTAATAATAAACCAAATAGCGAAAAACCAGATATTGAAATACAGTAATACCTGAAGTGGTAAGTTTGACTTCACACCACTTCCTAAAAATAATGACAATTAAAATAAAGAATTGGTAAAGATAATTAAAATTTTTACCTAAATCGTGAAATTCTTTCGATTGATGATAATTCGTTAATCTCGATAAAACTCTACTTGTATTTTCATTTTCCATTATATACTGTATAATTAAATAGAGGCTAATAGTTTACGAATTTTAAATTTTATACAAAGCGATTCTACATCATGAATCAAATTCATTCGTTTATTAGTACACGAAGTTGTTATTTACATCAAATTACGTAGTAATCGATAACGTACGCAACAAACACAAACAAATGTTTGTTAGTAATTCTCAATCAGCGTAAGGCGCCATCCAACATCCTGATTCCAGAATAACCACCAATGTAAAAGAACTAGACCGGCAAATTTGACAAGTGGCCCAATTTTTATAAATGACTACTGAAAAATGTACCTTCTCAAAATCATTTTTCGGATGTGTTTGACGAAAATTTTGAAATTCGCTCAAGTTTAAACATAAAAATAATTGATTTTACTAATTTTATTGACTAGTTTTTCGAAAAACGAAATGTAGATGTAGAAATGGCATCTTGGTTTCTAGTTATTTCTGGTGGTAAATGGAATTGGAATGTAAACACTTTGTACGATAAAAAAGGTTATTTTTATCGGAATGAGTATTGGATTTTTCACCTTTTACCAATTTTATAAAGTTCATATAGTTTGTAGTTGTATTTACGAGAATTTTAATATTTTTCAAAAAATTTTTTAAATTTATATCTGCTGATTCACTTGAAACTATCCAATTTGCGTATACTCTATCTAAAGTTTGGGACACGAATGTGATAATATTAGTTGCATATTAATTACATGAATTAGTGTACGCATGTACGCATTATCATATCAGCCATAAATTCCTTCTTATTCTTAAGTAGACGTGCTGAATGATAAAAACAAAGCAGAGATTTTGCTATAATTTAATTAACATATACCATTAAAAATGGCTTTATCTCAGGTAAGAAATTATGTTAGTTCAAAAAATCATTGTACTTTCAGTTTCTCAAATGTGATATTCTCTTTCCTTTTTTTAAGGTAGAGAAAATTGTAAAAATATACAAAACTGTAGCTCAAAATGCATCTTTAACTGGTGCTAGAATTATTGATGCAAAAAAAAATAAGATAATCATTGAAAGTCTATGGTCTCAGAGAAATTTAGAGAGAAAGTGTAACCAAAAATTTGTGCGGACTCATACTTTAGTAACAGACCAATTTGATACTAAATTCTTGTCAAGTAGCTTTTCACTTGATATTACTTCAGAGTATGCAAATTTCAAAGCAAATCTAATCATTATTCACATAATTTGTTACAACTTAACAATGGTGTTTCAGATTGACTTCATCTTATACAAATGATAATCAATACAGAGCAGTGCTAAGGCAAGCTAATGTAGAAAATACTTCCAAGCAATTTATTGAGATATGGGATAAAAATTGTCTTCTGAAAAATTACGATTTGAATGCAATTGATATTCATGGAGATGTTTATACAGATTGTAGTTGTTTTTATTTTTAATTTTCACAAAACTATAACATTGTTTTCTGAATGCTGCAATCTTTTTTTAGCTGAATTTGGTTCGTTCGAGTGGTCTCCAGATAATACCAAATTGTTATACATTGCCGAAAAGAAACTACCTAAGTCAGAACCATTTTATAAGCAGAAGTCTATGGACAAAAAAGACACAGATAAGAAAAATGAAGCTGAAACCACAATAGTAACAAATAGTTATTAAATCAAAAGAACTTTGTATTTTAAGATGTATTTGAAGTTTTCTATTTTATCTTATAGGGGAATGAATATCTTTATAAGCCTACTTGGGG
Organism: Goniozus legneri; assembly: GCA_003055095.1. Taxonomy (NCBI): domain Eukaryota; kingdom Metazoa; phylum Arthropoda; class Insecta; order Hymenoptera; family Bethylidae; genus Goniozus; species Goniozus legneri. The sequence continues at coordinate 88,720 of NCVS01000029.1, forward strand.
AGAGCAATTAGTGGGTAAACATCATCCAGTTATTGCAGTACTTGATATAGAAAATGATAAAATTTCTATTATGTCTGAAATACCTGATGACTTGTCACCTGGTCAAGTAATATGGTCCCCAGATGGTACAAGTATCATTGGTGTAGCATGGAAACACGAACCACGGCACTTAGGTCTGATGTTTTGTACCAATAGGTTTTCATGGATATTTGAAATCAAAAATGGAATTTATAGTAAGATTTCTTTTGCCAGACCAATATTTGTATAAAACTATACGTAACAGCATAAAATATAAACTGTTTCTTTATTACAGAGAATTTATCCAATGATGGATGTGCTGTACGATGCCCAAGGATTAGTCCTAATGGAAAACATTTAGTCTGGCTGGAGAGAGATGTTGTTCAATCTGGTCCATATAATAGTGGTCCACATCACAATGCCCATAGATTAATGCACATGAATCTTGATAGTGAGAATAAAGAGGTATAATTTGAGATCAGAATTTTACTAATATAAATTATAACAATAAATTTATTAGACTATTTCCTAGATCAAGGTACTTCATGACATAGTGAAAAAATCAGTGACCATAAATATTTTACAAACATTCATGGGTTTATATGGCCGTTTACCACAACATTGCTGGAGCAGTAATTCCCAATATTTACTATTTAGTACACCTCAGAAATGCAACGTGAAATCATATATTTTTAATTTGGGTAAAAAATCAATAAATATGTACAAGTAGTACTGTATTTAATTCGTATGTAATTTCATTATCTTTTAGAAACATGCACCATGACTGAAATTATAAATAATGAGTCTAGTTTAATTATTCTGGATATTAAAGATGATGTTATTGCATTCTTAAGAACATCACTCACATCCCCTTCGAATTTAGTAGTTGGATGTTTTGAACCTATAGTTGAAGAGACTGGTATGATAATGTGGGATAAAATCACTAGCCCTATAGAAATTCCAGGTTTTGAGAATTTCATGTACGAGAACACGGAATACATATATGATAATGATGACAGTGTTAGTAAGTATTAATTATTATATTAAATTAATAAAAGTTATTACTAAATATATTATTTATTTAGAGGAATTCAATTTTACGTATTTTGGACCAAAGGAAGGACCAAAAGAATCGGTACCACTAATAATCACTCCACATGGAGGTCCTCATAGCAGTTTTGCAAATTTATTCTCATTTGAGCACTCAATATTTGCATTACTCGGTAAAGAAAAATTATATACATAGTGTCTCAATAAATAATATATGGGGAAACTTCTATTTCATCATTATTGTAATATTCACTGTTTTAGGTTTTGCAATCTTACAAGTTAATTATCGTGGATCAATTGGTATGGGGTCTGAAAATGTAGAGTATCTACAAGGTAGGGTTGGAAAAACCGATGTTCAAGACTGTATAACAGCTACAAAAGAAGCTTTGAAAAAATACGAATTTTTAAACCCAAATCAAGTTGTACTTTCTGGTGGTTCTCATGGCGGATTTCTCGTATCTCATTTGAGTGGCCAGTTTCCAGTATGTATTTCTAAATATTGAATTTTCAAGTTTTTGGAAAACTGATAACTGTGATTTATTGTATTAGGACATGTACAAAGCCGTCATATCGAGGAATCCTGTGATCGATCTTGCGTCGATGTTTACAACATCCGATATTCCAGACTGGTTAGTGAATTTTCACTTAAATTTCTATGATACAAATATTTATTTCTGCTAAATAGTGATTATTGAAAAATTTGAATTTTTTGTTGAAAATTTCCCTATTATTGCAGGTGCAGTGCTGAAACCGGATGCCCATATCCAGGGGTAGTAGCGGATAAAACAATTTTGAATTACAAAGAAATGTTAATGAAGATGTTTGAGTGTTCGCCAATTGTGCACGTTGATAATGTAAAGGCGCCTACTTTACTTTGTATTGGAGAAAACGATTTACGAGTAAATCCCTTTCAAGGAAAATTATGGTACAATCGTCTCAAGGCCAACAATGTTAAAACAAAGTAATGTTTATTGAATGATTATAACTACCGACAAATTTATATTTCAATTGAAATTTTTATTACAGAATGCTTGTGTACGAAGATAATCATTCACTATCATCCGCTGTAGCTGAAATTGATAACATTATAAATTCATGTTTGTGGTTGACAGAGCATGTATTAGAAAAACAAAATGATTGAACAATCAAGAATATAAGTACAAATTGGCGCATAAATTATGTACTTATGGATTTGTCAATATTTATTAATATAAGTTGATATAAAATGTACATCATGGTACAAAAATAATACAAACATTTGACATTACGCTTTATTCAACGCATATGTACCACAATTTTCATGTTATATTAAAATAATAAATTATATTACGATATAAAATGAGATGAGCATTGGTAATCATTGCTGTTCTCTTTATGGAATTTAGCTGCCCACGATCATTTTCTTATATTGATACTTATAAAAAAATATCCTTTATAAAAAGTTTACAATACTTTCAATATCATTCATAAAAAAAATACGTTGTATAAAAAATATTTATGTATATATCTATATATATATATATATACACACACACACACATATATATATATATATATATATATATGTGTAAAAAAAATTACCTTGTCACTGAAGTTTAGAGTATTAAGGACCAAAATAACCACTATTGATTTGTCTTCAGAAAGACCAGTTATGGGAATGAATTGTGCATTTTCTGTTTGTCATCCAAAATATAAACTATAAAAGCAAGAATAGCAAGTACAGTATATATTTACAAAACACTATGATGTAAACATTACTAGATTCGTTCATTTCCAGTAAATTTCTGTAAAAATAATTTGCTCATTTCTAATTGAACTTCTACTATAAATTTGTTCTAAAAGTATAATTCAACAATAGAAACGTCAATATGTAAAAAATGCTTTGTGTGTTCCCAAACTAAATATTAATAATGTATATACAACATGGGTACACACTAGCACGCGGGAAATATCGTTGAGCACTAATAATATCTAATTAAAACATTAGATATTACATTACAAATATGTTAGGCATTAATTTCACTGTTTACGATGTAGTTGGATTATTGTGTTCTGGAAATAACGAATCGTAGCTTGGAGGCAAGTCCTTATCGGAAACATGAGGTGAAACTGCCACTTCTAACATGGGAGCGGAAGCAACAGGGGGATTTGCAGCCACCGAAGGTTCGCGAGGTGAGTATTCAGCTCTATCGTGATTTGGGTTTGGCCCAGCGCAATCAGATGACCAACATAGTTTATTGTATTTCTTACATATCCAGAGACTCATGATAAAAATAACGAAGCATAAAAATATTGTAGTAACCGCACCAACAGTAACTTTTGTCCCAGTGCCGTTTCCACCCATCATGTTATTAAAAGTGGATTTACAGTTTTCTTCATCAGAGCACATGTCAGGTGGACAGTTTAAATGCCTATCGCAATAGAAACTCTTTCCGATACAGACTCTATCCATATGAGCTGTTCCATCCAATGGTATCCCAATGGGGTTACATTTTTGATATGGGGTATAAATTATCGTGATATTAATATTTTCTCCTTTGTTTAGAGATTCGTTTGATATAAAAATCTCAGTCTCTATTTCTCCAGTCAGATCGAATTCTGATTTCACATGGCTAGGAGATGCATAATCTGGATCTAATTCCTTTCCATTTTGTACATGGCCACAAAATTTGGATGTTTGTTGACGGTCTTTACGAGTAAACTGGAATGCAAAACTTGTTAAATATGAAATGGAACATTCAAAGAAAAGATAGATACCTGTACATAATCCAAACAGTTTGTTCCATTACGTCTAAAATACATATTTTCAATAACAGTGAGCAAACCTCCTCCTTTTTTTGTTTTTGTCACATATTTACAATCCTTACTTGGATTAATACGCCACTCTATATAGTTATTTATCGTAACTATAACAGCAGAATTTATGTCTTCTAGTTTTGGAAGTGTAGTTTTTCTCAATCGGTGACAAACTTGTTCAGACTCCAAACCGTCTAACATGATAGGTTATAATATAATAAATGAACAATATTTTTTTTACTAATACAATTTTACTCACATGAAACATAACCCGAACTCACTACGAAATTTGCTACGATATTCGATAATAAATGAATACATAACAAACTCTTTACAGAGAGAGTCATCTTGAACACTTTGTTTTTGTGTGCGTGTGTGCGGAAAATTCACAATACAATTTAAATGGCATTAACATTAACCTCTTGACAAATTTTTAATCGACGTACGCACAATGTATACATAGAAAATCACTACTCTATAAAGATATATCAAAAAACGAATTTATAAAAAATTTGGAAGTTACTAAAGTTCTGGCGTCAAACGTCAAATTGATCAGATTGAATCATTCCCAACTCGCGTCATAGCGGAATTGTAAAAACGACATTCCTCGTGTTTGTATACAAGTATACGTAGACGAAGGGGAATTCCGTGAATAATTGACTGTTGATTAGTCGGCTTTTTCATTATTGAGTTTATGAAAACTGACAGATGGTGTCGAAAAAATAGAGTAAGCCGGAAAAAGTTAATTTTAATCTATTTGCAAAAAGTTGGTTAAGTATAAGTAAATATTTTATTTTTTTGATTGAGTGGCTACGCAAGGAAAAAAGAGAATGCAATTGAATTTGAATTATCAATTATTAAGGGACTGGCGTATTTAGCGGCAGGTGAACTCGTCGACGCATGCGTTTTCGTCGAGATCAGAAGGATAAAGTCGAGCCGTTGAACGTCTGATAGCCAGACCAGAGTTAGTTTGTATTTGTACGCTGACTTGATCGCGCTTTCTGGCTGTTTGGCAAATTGGCACATTGATTATTCGCGGGCTCGGGTTTCGTTTTGTGCGTGCAAGTTAGTATGTTCATATTACGTACATACAACAATGTACAAATAGGAAGAAAATTTCTTGGAAAAAAGTGAAAATGATCCTTTCTTTGTATCTCTTAGTAAGGTGCAATGAAAAGAAAACGCACAAAAGTTTATAAGGTAAAAATCGAAATTTTCTCAAGCCTGATAACGTTTGTATTTTCATCGTATTTTTATTTTTTTTATTTTTCGTATAGAATGGACGTGAGCAGTCTCGTACCAGCCGGACTGCAAACAAGAAAAGACTCGCCGGATATTCAAGCTGGCTACAATAAACTTTCGGAAAATTTAAGAAAATTTACACCCATCGCGATTCAATGTGCGATATTTTGCGGTGGCTCGAGATGCAAATACGAAAATCCAAAATCATGGACGTCAGTTCATATGGCAATACAAGACATATTCTCTCATTGGTATTTTATTTCAAACACTTTCGTACAAGCATTATATTTTGATTTATGAACTTGTAATTCAAATTTAGCCATAAAATGGCGTTGAGATAAATTAGTATTTACCTAATAACACGGCTACCTAATAATACAGTCGGTAACGTTAAAAACATTAGAGCTGTCGTAGGTGGGGGTTCTAACTAACTAAGTATAACAACGCGTTATAGCTTAAGTATATATTATTATAGCTATACCGGCTTGTAGTGGTAGAATTAATAAAGTTGATTATCTCTTGACATATCGATTTTACTCTAGTTCTACAAATATTGTTAATAGCGGTAATAATATTTCCGGTGTATCGAAATATTTGTCGGCTTATTCCACTTGACACCAAACTTTTCTTACTAATGTGTCGATGTGCCAAAATTTGTTTAAACAATAGATCTCCAAGTTTGAATCATAAATAATTTTTAGATAACTGATAATAATATTTGAAAGGAAAAAATGAAGCGAGTTGAAATAGGGACAAACTTATTTTTTAATTAAATAGATTGATAATGAGTTAAATAGGCTCCCATAGGTTTAAAATCGTTGATTTTTTAGCACATAAATATGTTAACGTTGGAAATGAAAATTCAGTTCTTAGAGAACTAATAATTTTAGGGTGACGGATGATGTTCTGGCCATGGCTCGGCCGAACACGTCGCAAATAATAAAAAAAGACATAATTATGCAATTCAAGGGATGGAGTATAAAGACGATTGTGAATTTGCAAACTCCTGGCGAACACGCCAGTTGTGGCGATCCGTTGGAAGAGAGCGGTTTTACATACGACCCGAACATATTTATGAAAAATGGAAGTAAGTTTAATTTATTGAATATTATTTTGAAAATATATTCAGAAGGGAATTACTGATTTGAAAAAAGATACCAAATTTATTCTGTATTTTAATTTATGAGAAAATATAAAAAAAAAAACTAAAGTTTTCTGCATTAAAAAGTTGTAACAGAGGAGCTTTTCTCAATTTTAAATGGCGCATAGGTCAATGAAATTCAGTAAAACATGCAATGCAGTAAAACAACGAAGCTAAGAAAGCGAAATGACTCGCAAGTTTCCTCAATGCATTTTACCTCTCATAAATATTAAAAAATTACTATATACAATATACATATTTTCATTCAAATAGACGAATAAATTGAACAAAGTTGTTCGTTCAAATTTATAACACTTGCTCACCTTACGAGCCTATTTATTTTAAAATTTATGTAGAAGCCTCAATTTACAGAGTAATTTTTCCGCAGTTTACTATTACAATTTTGCATGGAAGGACTATGATGCAGCAACGATGGATAAACTGTTAGACATGGTCAAGGTCGTGGCATTCGCCGTTCAAGAAGGAAGAGTGGCCATTCATTGTCATGCCGGTAAATCGACCGTCACGACTTTGCACTATTCCAAATTAGCACTACCATCGTTAATTCTAGCATTTAATTAACTCATTTAACATTTTACTGCGTCTCATAAATTTTCATGGTTCTAAATTTATTCAATTAGATACATATGCGATTGCAAATTGATACAATTTGTAATGATTGTACAATTGATACAAATTTTTATAGGAAAGATAATTTACAATTTGAAAAATATTGACAGTTGATATTCACAACGACAAATTTTGTCCGGATGAGAAACTTTTTGGTTATGATTTTTTCTTTTTCTTTTACATAAAAAATTATATTTTTCTATTTAAGTATTGATCTCTGCGAAACACACGTATAGCATGTATTTGGCTTTCGTCGTGCGCCGTAAACTGCATCGCGTGCAGACTGCTTTCGCTATCGGCTCTGAAATTTTTCTAACGATGACTAATTCAGATTTTAGTTTTCGTTTAAGATACGAAACTACAACGTTTTCCTCCTGGCAATATCTTTTTCATCTTCGCGGATGGTTTTAAATTAAACCGAGACATTAAGTTTATTCTAATTTAAAATTTTTCATTCAGGGCTTGGTAGAACTGGAGTACTCATAGCGTGCTACCTAATTTATAGTCTGCGAGTAAGAGCGAGCGACGCTATAAGATTCGTACGAATGAAGAGACCCTCAGCAATACAAACTCGTGGTCAAATACTTTGCATTCAAGATTTCGAACATTTCGTGCTTCCTCAGATGATAGTGTTTCATTTAAGCAGCTCCGTAGGTAACCACAAACCCTGTAGTCTTCAAACGTACTTGATAAAACAGTATAATGTTTTGCATGGATACGAACAGCGTACTTTTAAATACATTCCAAAGGTATTTCTGTTGTTGAATTTTTACGATATAAAATCTAGCGATGGAGTACCATGGTAATTTTTTTTTTTCAGGTCATATACATTATTTGCGAGCGCATACTTCAACTCTGCGATTGTCAGGAAGATAATTCTCCCTCTGATATAGATTATGAAATTTCTAATGCGCCGTTTACTCAAAAATTTATCTCACACATGCTGGGAAAATTGTGCAGTAATTTGGTGAGCATGCGCCATTCGTATTCGTGGTCGGATTCTATCGCTGACTCCTGTTATAGTTATCGTGGTGAGCAAGTGTTAAAATCATTTTACACAATTTATTTTCATTCTGTTGATGATTTCTTGACTGTTAGTTTCTTCGAGTACATTCGGCGTTAGCCAAGAATCTCCAAAAGACACTTCAGAAGACGTAGCCAGATTGAGTGATGTATTTTGTACTTCTCCTGAAACTCCATCTTGCGATTCTGCATATCCGGGTACTTATTTTCAGTTGAAATTATATCTATCGTAGTTTCATTTCTAATGATTGATCTCGTTTCTCGTAGGATTAGATGATAGTTGTATTGATGATGTCCTAGGGGACGGTATCCATGGTCAGAACTTGTACGATAATGACTGTTATAAAGAAATTCAGTCGCAAATCAATTTAAAAAATGTGGCCAGCAACAATTTTGACCTTATGGTGGATACAGAAGAGGTGGTAAAATCGTTGGTTAGAGATTTTGCTACAATACCGGATGCTTCGAGAAGACGTCTACAAAGTTATCAAGTAATAATAAACAATGTTTTTAACATTATGCGTAATGAAAACATTAATTATAACAATTATCAATAGGTAGAATTGAATATAAGGTCTACTGCTTGGCAGAGATTAAAATTAGAAACCGATTTAGATGTACTATCAGGTCTTTTATTTGAGTGGCTAGAAACATTGAAATATCCTTTTTTTGACGTTGAGAATCTGAGTTATATAGTGGTTCGGTGTTCTCAACCACATCATTGTTTGGAAAAGTTGGATACATACAAGAGATACGTATTGGAATACATTTTAAGATTTATCTCTCGACTCAGACCAATGACCCCTGATGGCCAAAGTTTAATTGTTAAAAGATTTACTGCTGCATTAACACAGCAATCCGTAAAAATTGGCAATACATTCCAACCATCGAGTAAGTTGATCATAAAGGACGTCGATTATTTTCGCTATACTTATAATAATTTGTTCTTACAGATAAATGTTTTCCAAAGTTGCGTTACGGTACGGCTGGAAAATTAAACGAATTTTTTATTCGTTTTATGAATTTAATTGAAGAAGTGAATACTCAGGAGATAGACAGGCCACCATGGTCATCGAAATGGAATCTGGTATCTAGTCAGTTGCACAAAATTAGTATTAGTAAATAGTCGATATGAGATGAAAACAATTTTTCGTCAAAAAATTCATGATTAAATATCATTTTGAGAATGGAATCTATTGAGTCAATGTAAGTTATAAGCATATGAAGAAAAAGAATTCATAAAATATTTATCAAATATATATTTTAATATTTAAAGAATTTTTAGATAAATTGTACGTTATTAAAAATTTTTCTACATTAAAAATTGCACCTTGCTCTAAAAATGTATTTAACAATCACACACTGTAATATATTTTATTAAAGCGCTATTATTACAGAAGTGATGGTATTTGGTGAAAAATGATTCCCCGTTAATACAATTATATGTAATTAGCAGTTGGTTTCACTTTTAGTGCAGAATAACTATACTTACCCAACGACATAATCGATTTTTGTTTGACGGTAACCTTGGTGAAATGAACGTATAGGTATACATGTACATATTTATTCTGTGCAGATGCCCAATACGACATTGTGCTACTTAAATGAAGTATATTTTTTTAGTGTATTTTTTAAAATTTGATGAAACTTTTATGGATAAATTTATCCAAATATATAACTAAAACAGCAATATTCCAACGTTCAATACAAGAAATGAAAAACATTAAATCATGTCATTTCATTTTTAATTTAGATAGTAAATTGAATTGGGAGTTTTAAAAACAATTTAAAAATGCTTATTGCAATCGACACATTTATTATTTGCTTATTTATTATATATTTTTATTCGAGAGAATTCATTAGATAAAATCTTAACTCTAACACTTAATCCATTCTAATTCATTATTATTACGTGAGTTTTTATTTACAATATGTTTTATAGTTTATTAAACGTATATATAGTATTTGTATTAGATATATATATATATATATATATACACATATATATATATTCATGTATATATGTATCTAATACATACAATAATTCACTTGTGATATTATATATTCAACAGAACTGTTAATAAGCATGTACAAATATTCGATTCAGTCTTATATAAAGAAAGTACAGTTGAAAATATGAGTTGTACTTACATTTATTACTTAATTGAATGCTAACTATCGTTTTTAAAATGGTACGTGAAACAGTTAAATTATACGCGATTTATTTTAGTAACACATTTAATTTCTTAGTAAAATCGGTACATTTTTACAAGGAAACTTATCATTTTACAATAATAACGTATTTAAAACAATTTAATTCGATAAAAATTGACTAAGATTATAAATTTCAGTGTTTTTCTTCTTTAATCATTATACACGTAATTCCGTATGATCTATAAGAGTACAAGAATCTAAATTTCGTCTAACTAAATTGATGTTGCTCTCACGCAATATAGCATAATAACTTTGATACCGAATTTGCGTGAAATTAATATGCGATCAGAGTGAAAAGTTTGCGAAAGAGAAAAATTAGTATTCTCTTATTTCAAACTTGGAATGAGATTCTCACGATTCGTGTTTACTTTACGGTACGCATTTGGCTGATTAACCATCAAAATTTATACAGTATACAATTATCTCATTGATTTGAATAATTTCTTATTAAAAGACAAAACCAGGTCATAAAGGGAAAAATTGTATGTGAGCTAAAAATATTTTCTAAACATTCATACCTTGATATATTATATTGAAATTTTTTTTCCTGACAGACAAGCAGTCGTAAGAGTTAGGGTTTCTCAATTTATTCACAAACGTTACCAATACTTGGCACCATATATTTTTTGTTGTTGTTCATTGATATGATTACGCAATTATTTCATTTAGAAATAAATGCCTTAATTTACATACTAAAATATAATTTACTACTTCATCATTTTACTGTTGTTGAATGATTCGCACAGAAATAGAGAGAGATGCTGTTTCCAATTATCATGAAAAAGTTATTTGACGCATAGAATGAATAAATTCTAAATAAAGCAGCCTCTGATATAAAAAATGGTGGCTACTATTGGAATTTTTATTTTGTATATTTATATGCATTAATTCTCTAAATAAATCTATGTTTTCCTTGTCTTTAACCCCTTTTCAAGGCTTTTATTTTTTGTTGAATACTGTTGTTACAAAACGTTCATAACATTAATTTGCTCTTAACATTTGGAATTTTAATCATTTGCTTCAAAATGACGGAGTAAATAAACAGTAGTGGCAAATTTATACAGGAAGGAGTATTCAAAACTCTGATTATAGGCGGGTTTTCCGAGCACCAAATGAAAAGAGATTTAAAATTTCTCACGCCAATTACGAACAGCATCAAAGTGAACATTCACAAAAATTCATTCTTATCAGTAACTCATAAACGTAACACTCTCGCTATCTACATTCTATATACATACGCAATTTATAAAATTCGTTTGCTAAAATTATTGTACGTTTAAATAATGCATATTTGTAAATTTCTTATCTCTAATCGAATTTTTTCTATCTATATACAGAAATGATGAATTTTACTATATAATATTAAAATTCATATTTGTTATGCACAGTACATGAAGGCTTAAAGTTAGCGATATTAGTTCATACAAAAACGGGCTCAAATGACACTTACTTAGCTCTACGCTCATACAATATATAAATTCAATTTAATTAAGTACGTAGAACTATATATTCGATTTTTCTGAATAGCAAAAGCCCGGTTCTTGATATTATATCCATCTAATATAATTTATTTACACATAAACTTATCAATTTACCAATTTGTTCATCATTATTTCAATGCTTGCAGATTTTAATCACTATTTCAGCTTTGATTTCATTGAAATTGTTGGATAAATCGCAATACTGTTGAAAACATCGCTACAGCCAACTTGAGCACGTTTTCGGATATATACGTTATGGATCTGAAATAATAAACAGTGTGAAATCAGAACGGAATAATAGCCAAGATAAAACATGTGATGATACATTGTATGATGTACGGTATTTATACAAAGGGAACATCAGAATAGATGGGGGAACTTCTAATGACGGTATGATATATAACATTTCAAAATTCTGGCATACTACATAATTGAGATTGACTGTATCTTTTTGTTACAGTAATAATAATTTCATCAAAAATTTATTCAAATATCCAACTATGATATCGAATATTTCAAAAATAGACGATATGAACTTGAAAAATTTGTTTTCGAACAAAAATATTAATTCTCAAAGCCCTTTCGGTAGTATTACGTATACAAATAAATACAGTCGATCTGAGGCACCCTGTGTCTCATTTATACAACGCACATGCGATTTCGATAAGTGTTGTAGTTTACTTATAAAGCCATTCGTCGCAAATGTTCACATTCTATTTAAAACGCATGATTTTTTAATGGCCAATTTGCTCGTACCCGCCTATAGGTAGAATAGTATGATCCGCATGCAGGTAATATAATTCTTCTAGTAAACTTTACGCGATCTCGCAAATTTCTTCCTCTTGCACTAACTTTCATATCTCCTTCTCACGTATACCGAATTGGTAATCGTTTATATAGTACGAATATGAAACTACTTAAGAGTAAGATTCTCTTCTATGCTATACAGAGATTATTAATCAAAGTTGGCCAATAGGTATCTTAGAATGCACTTGTCTTTCGTGTTCTTTCCGTGGAAATATCCGTTAATAGGAGCCATCTGATTACATAGAGAACGTGGAGAAATACGGAATATCGGAAACCGAAAATAGCCTCCGTTGTTTTCGTTCGAAATAAGTTTGAATATCACAATCGAAAAGGTAAATTTTTCATTCGCACCCGTAAGTATACCTATCGTCGCCACATATTCGTTTGATAAAGTATCTTCTAGCCTTATGTTTCGCCAAACGAGACTCTTCTCTTACTTGTGACAAAGTAAGCTATGTTTATCGGTATCTTTTAAAATTAAACGACCTTGCTTTGTATCTACAGTGCGCTTTTGTCTATAGTTTATAATGTAGCTTAAGCTTGCTTAGACTCTATACTCACATGTTACTTTTCGTTTCTGGCCCTTCTACGGTGAAAATCATACGAATATGGTACCAACGCGAAACTCAATATATAATTTTTTTTGCATAAGATCACGAATAAATTCAAAAGTCATTTGAATCGACAATTTGAAAATATTAAATATTTTTATAGTCGCATTATCTCGTTCCGAGATATAAATTATCTAAGGGCATACCGATTCACGCTGTACACAAAAAAAAACGAAAACAAAATAGTTAACTATTTTGAAATAATGAGCGCAGTTAGCGTTCTTGGAGCTACGTAAATTTACACGAAAGAGTTTCTTCCATACGTACTTGTAACGATAAATTTTTCCTAACGAAAGTGGGGAGTACACTTTCTGGAATCGAGGGGCAAGTAAAAATACATCGTTGTTCGCGATTGTTTGAGTAACGGATATGGATTCGATGAATCGCCGCATTTTATCACAAGTTCGATTCCTCATTGGGAAAAGTCAGCATGGCCGATCCATAATTCATCTCTCGTATAATTCGTTACTCTCGCACTCTTTGTCTCCTTTTTCTTCTTCGCTCCTAGAATCGTAAAGATTGACAATTCTCAGCGGCTCGGGATATGACGCAGGTAGAGGTGTTTTTTTTCTCGTAAAAAGATTTTTCCTTTTACTGACGAATTAAACGAAATTTTTGGGAATTTTACACGCTGGTTCTTCATCGACTTCGCATTCCCGTACCACTCTCCACTGACGTGTCGATCTGATCCTTCGGCGTCATTACGTCGGGCGCCATTGAGAGATCTTCTGCGATGTCCTCATCTTGACCGGAATCGTGATCGTGATTCTCCGAGTACTCTCGCTCATCAACCTGATCCTCTTCTGGCTCGGGTTCTTGCTCCATCGGCCCGTCCAGCAGCTCGCGTTTTATCAATCTCGAGAGTTTGCCTCCTTCGGGACTCTGACCCTCTTGTTTTATGTGCACAACTGGTTCATCCAGTGAGGATCTGCTGAACGACGCAAAACAAGCTCATATTATATTTTACGATGAATCAACAGTCAAGAGTGTTTGACAGTTACAATAGTCAATAAAAAATTTCGAGATTTCCGAATGAAAAATACATTTGACACAAAAAGTGACTCAATAGCTAAGAGGTAATTTTGCATTGACTGTTGCGACTCTCAAGTATCCTCAATTTTATTTTTTTCTTCTCACATTAAATCGTTATGTGGCAAAACGTGGTCCTTATCCGGGCTCGTTGTCGTCGAGGTACACATTGAATTGTTCAGAAATCCTATATTAGATTCGCCCAGTGCCGCCTGAAAATACTCAAATTGCATTAGACGATTAGTTTACATTGACGTGAGCTACTATAGTATAGCTGAAAAATAACATTACTGCACATTGACCAATTATTTATGTATTTATTTTATCACGAAGTAATTTCGATAGTTACCTGGAGGTTCGCGTTCAAAGCATCACCGTACATCGTGGGGCTGTGCGTAAGTGTAGGGCTCTTTGACGGTACACCCCTATGTATTAAAGAAAAGAATACTGTTAGTGTTATTTTTAATTTGTTGTCCAGCTCGCAAATCCTGGAATACATTAATATATTTTGTACGTATTGAAAAGTGATAAATATTGAAGAAAATACGATTTAAAAAAGTTTGAAAAATTAAGGATTCATAGATGTGGAAATAAGTGTTTGTACGTGAATAAGATGAAATACAATAAAGATAGACACATAGAGTTAAAATAGGAAATAGATAAAAAGGATAAAAGTTGTTATTAAGATAAAATACTATGAATACGTTTAAAAAAATGTATGTGTGCGTGTATTCTTATGCGTGGTGTGTGTATATTTGTATACACACCCACCCACCCACACACATACTATATACGCGCACACCACACAATACACACAACACACGCACACATGTACTTATATTAGAAAAAAAAAACTATTCGAAAAATCACAGACAAAATGGATTAAAAGACCTTTCAAAAGTTGAACCTACCGTAGGTCAAGTTCGACTGTACCCAACATTGGCCAGGTAGATTGAGCGAGTTTAGATAAAAAAATATACGAAAGAAATTTAAAATAATATATCCCATTTCAAAAATTTATTTTCAAACCTTCTCGTCTGATCTGTGTAATGCAAAGCTTTTATGTTATTAATATGAAATGGGATAATATTTTATGAATGGTTTTCTGAATACACATGCAATTACCTCGAAAATATTATCATGACATTACTGTATTTTTATTGCGTAAACAATATTTAATTACATATCTGATGACTAATAATGTAGTAAATCAGATATAATACCCGTATTGGTTAATTCATTTTACATGCAGAAAAAGTTGTCTTATAAATTCTCTCATTACCATTCATGAATTGATTTTCAAAGCTACAAAATACATGAAGAATTTAAAAAAAGCGATATATTGTAAAATTGTAAAAAGCTTTGTACATAGTGGAGAGAAGACAAATATATGAACGGTAAAGTTTAAAGAGTAGAAATATTAAAAATTTGTAAAAATTGGCAGCTACTAAGAAGGTGGCTTATAAGTAAGTAATAATTGGGTACCTGATTATAGGGTGTAGTACTTATAATTCGATGACTATTCTCGTCGTAGGTGGTATAAATATCATATGCGATCACACACTTTGTAAATTAGTAGCATGCGCCGATAGCATAGGCACGCGGATCACTTTAGACTCTTCTACAACTTTCATTCGATAAAAATTCATAGCGCGGTAAAAATAAAGACCACTAGCGATGCGTAAGAAGATAAATTGAAATCTTTTACTACGCTTTTCTTAATAAATAACTTCAATACTTAAAAATTTCAATAATATATAAGTTTATAATTTTGATTCTTCAATTTGAATAGACGTTATAAAATAAGGTAAGAGAAAATTTTTACAAATTCAAAACATCAAGCATCGCTAATGCAATACTGTTATTTAAATATAAGCAACATATAGTTCTACATCTGACAAGGTAGGAGGAAAAGGGAACGCACGGTGAGGTTCACTTTTGTGATTTCCGTCAAACATTCTATTGACTTGGTTACTTGGATATTTTTTTCATGCAGGTTCGAGTGCTTTCTTCTTTCTCTCGTTCACTCGCACGGGTACTTTATTACATTGCACTACAGCGTTAGCGATTATATAGGAATATGTTTTGGACTTTTTAAAACACATCACGTGGAAACTTTGAACGAATTATTATTTAATCATTAGTGAAGTTGTTCACTAATAGACTAGCATTCGTCTAATGACAATTTTAACAAAAGTGTAAAATTTCATAAATGTGTAAGTGTATGATTTTTATAATCTGTTTTTATAATTTTCCACGTGTAATGTTCCCAGAGGAATATAATTCAACTATTGAGTATTTAGGGGGTTGGTGTCTAATGGCTTTCGGCACAGGCACAATGCGGAATCTTCTCTAAGGATTTGGGTAAACTGTACAGAGCCGTTTCCTGCTGCCTTAAGTTCAGCAAGTACTCCAGTTCAAGATACTAAAATTTCCGAATTTTTATAACACGGAACGACAAAATTGACAAAAGGCAGCAGGTCTCGAACGCTCTGTGAGTGCTCAGTAGTACAGCGACCAAGCGGTAAATAATTATCCCGGTTGCCGCGTTAAGGAAATCTTAATTCTCATATTTTTTCAATTGATTTTTTTATATACGCCACGGCTTAAATCAGAGAACGTCGCACCAGAGCCAGGCAGCAGAATTCTAAAAAGTGGTAGTGCTTACTGTGCGGAGAGGTGGGGTGGAGTGGGTGATGGGGTTGGGTCATATTTCCTGGGGCGGCCGCGGGACAGATGCCGCCGCTTTACGAACTCGGCGTCGTCCACCATCCAGAATGACCCGAAGTCGTCCTCATAGCGCACAAAACACTTGTGCAATGATAGATTGGTGCGGATCGCGTTCTGTATACACAGACAAGACCAGCAAGAAATAGAGAAAAAGAGAGTAAAAAAGACAAGGTTTGTTGTTTTTTTTTCCAAATTTTCGATTTTTTTTCGTTTTTGATTCTTGTTTTTTCTTCGACATTTTTTATATGCGGTACGTTCCAGATTTTTCATTTCTTGGTATCCATCCCTTGCGTTCGTAGCGAATTCGCTCCATTAGGGACGGCTTGTTTCCTTGAAAACACGAGATGCGCTTGATCGTATAACGTTAATATTCGTACTGACGTCATCGGTTGGGCCACATAGCCCTTCGTAGCTTCGTAATGATGTAGTTATAGAGTTGTCGAGATTTTTGTCTTACTCACAGATGACTCTCATCGATTCATATATATTAAACTGGATCGTTCAGAGACCGTGAAAATAGTAACATTAATGAAAAAATATGGACACCATATAAAAATGTTACAATACGAGAAGAATATAAAAGTGAAACAGTAAAGATAAAAAACTGATAGATAGTAGTAATATTTATGTATTAAAGAGCGAAAAAGGTTCTGTTGATTGGGGAGGAATAATAAGTTACGTATAAAGTATTAAATTTTTCTGTTGTTGGCTTTTTTTATCGTCTTATCGCTCAACTACCTTAACCGCTTTCTGTTAAATAGCCGCATCCGTGTGACACCTGGACATTGAGAGACTAAACTTGGACCAAACCCATAAATTCTTGAAATTTTGGTTAGTCGCTGCAAAGCCCACCATGCTCGTTAAGAAGCAAAACAAAAGTCCTTACTACGGTATCTCTTTAATCTCCCCTAGTACTTAATCAAATCACCTTCGGTTCCTCACAGAATTTCATACTCAAAAAAAATTCATTTTCACACGCACACACATTTAGATTTTTGAGTTCGATTTAAAGAACGTAGCAGAAGACAAGCAATGAATTCACACGCTCCAAACACAAACACGATATTGTTAATTTTATTCGACTAGATATTATGCATTATGAAAATTTTGAGTAAATTGTATTTGATTAAATTCATAAATAAAATGATTGATCGAACATTTTTTCTAGTAGTATATAATCTTTACAATGTTTGATACTTCGCATAATATCGCTCGAAAAACTAATTGCTGAATAATATAAAAACATACATGTGCATATAGCTATGAATAAAGAGAATGTGTGTTCAAGTATTATAAAGAAGTACCGTGAAGAGTTTTGCAAAAATATGAATGAGAAATTTCAAAATATGCGTCACAATAAATTAAATCGAATATATATACATACATACATATATATACATACATATATATATATATATATATATATAACTATGCACACACACGCACCCATGTTATTTGCAAACACTCTCCCATTTGCGCGTGAAAATTCAATTCGTTAAAATGCACATAATCATATAAAAATAGGCAGATATGTGAGTACGTTCGTGACTCTCGAATTACGAGGAATGTGTAAATCTGACATGATAAAGAAGCAAAAATAAACTCCGAAGCAGGTGTATGTGTATCGATAAATATTAACCCACGTAAACTTGCTCGAAATACTAATTTTTAAACTACGCGTCGGGCTGCATGTTCACTGACATTTAACACACAAACAAATACGTAATAATATTCAATGAACATGCAAACCTAACAGGAATAAAATAGATATCAAAATATCGAAAGCGTAATCAATACTAATGTGAGAAGTATAAAAAGAGATTCAAGATATTAATAATATTAAGAGGTAAAAATTTGTAAAATAGATGAGTATGAAATATTAAAATTTTTGTGTAAATATGAACATTCAAATATAATATATATGTATATATTTATTTATAATTAGTATATATATATATATATATATATATATATATATATATATATATATATATATATTTATATGTATCAAAATGTTTAAAAGCGAGTGAAGTATAAGCAGTAGATAAATATATGAATATTAAAAAGACAGATTGATAAGAATGGAAGAGGACGGAGGGAGCGAGTAAAGTAAGGAACAAGAATAGGAACTTTTTTTGGTGTGTAGAAAAGATCAGAACAACGATAAGAGTAGCAGTGGGAGATTACTGTATCGGATATTTTTGAGTGATGAGAATATATATTAATCTATAAATATATATATGTATATAAAAAAGAGGTATAAAAGAGATAAAAGAGTAAAACGCGACATCAAATAATTTGTTCGATGGGATCGGGGCAACGTACCCGGTCGTGCTGCAAGCGCGTTGAGGACGTCTCTTGTAAAACTCCACTTCGTCCACCGTCCATACGGCGCCTTTCACGTTTTCGACTCGCATGAAACATTTGTGGAGAGACAGGTTGTGTCGCACTGCGTTCTATACAAAATAATACACAGACTAAATAAGCAACGCAAAAAACGAATGAAAAGCCAACTCAAAAACGCGCGACCTATAGGTTGAGGAAGAGAGAGAGAGAGAGAGAGAGAGAGAGAGAGAAATAGAAGAGTTTGAGAGAGAGGAAGGTAGAATGATTATTGGGACAGGACGAAGTGATGATCACTTTGGCGATGGTCCTCGAACATCGTCGATAAAAATAATGCGATTAACAATGACAAAGGTGAATATACCCTACATCGGATGACTTTGATTTTAAGGTGAATTTTGATGGGAAATTTTTGGAAGTTGCATTGGATATTTGAAAACTCGCCACCAAAATATGTATATTGAACGGTTTAAATGATATACTAATTTCACTAGTTCATGAACTTAAGAAGGCGGCAAATTTTCACTCTATTGTAAATAAAGTTATGTGATAATGGCTGTTATATATAATTGCAAGCGTGACGAATAACGGAACAAAAAAGGGTAACTATCTTACTATAAAAATTAAAATTCCAAACAAATTCAGTGTAAATAATAAGGCACGGCGGTATTTTGCCAGCATACTTCATAAAGATGAAAAAGTAACAAGTTCATCGCGATGAGCGAATCAAACAAAATTGAGAGAAATAAAAACCGAAAATAAAGAATCATTTGGTTATTTGGTAAGAAACATGGTATAATAACATTCCTGCATCGTTAATGCACATCTAACTCTCTAATCTAAGGGCGAACAACAACAATTAATCATGCCGTAGAACTGACAAATGTCAATTTCTTTTTTATTTAATCCTGATTAAGCTTCTGCGGCTGAAAATGCTGCAATGATCGTGTATTTTTTTCATACATATATTGTCTAATTTGATCTGTTTTTTTAATCGTGTAATCTCGTTTTGGCGTCATTTTTAATCTCCATGTACACATAACCATGCAATGCAAAGCTTTCATGGCATACGTCGAATCACTTTCACTCGCGTCTTTCACACACGAAGGAAGAGTACACTCCCGCCAAACATTCGGTTTACAAGCGAGACAAAATATCAAGGTTCTCGCACCGAGTTTCGCGCTTCAATCGATTTCCGGTCATTCGCACGTAATGAATTTTACCGATTGATTTGTCCTACAGAGAAAGAGAAAGAGAGAGAGAGAGAGAGAGAGAGAAAAGAGAGAGAGAGAGAGAGAGAGAGAGAGAGAGAGAGAGAAAGAGGGGTATACATAACTAGTATCCACTGTCCATGTGTAACAGTAATTTCACATGCAGATGTATAATTTTCGTGAATATTTGTGACATAAAAATAAATAATATAGAACGTGAGTACACATCTGACAAGCCGGAGTTATATAAGAGTTAAAACTATCAGGAGATATGTTATTCCATACGATTTTTCTTCCTACACCCCTTTAATTCCAGATCGCGAGTATTCTGAAGATTTAATCTCGTTGAATCTTTATCTCAATTTACCTACAAACGAGCAGTAATAATTAATATTTCTCTTTTATATTTGTATTCCTCATGGCTTCGGTTTTGAATATTTCCTACAAGCTGACTTTGAAAGAAGATGGTCCAATATAACAATCGAATGAATTTACGCTAGTACAAAATTTGATTCGCTGTTTCTATTTCTTAGAAAAAGATTTAAACAAAAAAATATTCAAGTTACCCTTAATTGAAATGATCTGAGAGACTGTTTAACGATTTTCATCGATAATAATTAATTGAAAAATGATAGATATACCTTCCATGTGGCTGCGTTGCGTCGGAAGTAGCAGAATGTATTTTGAAACCAGTTGTAAATTTCGTTCAGAGTAAGTTGCTTGTCGGGAGATTCAATAATAGACTATAAAAAAAAAGGTTTATATATAATTATACTTTTTTCTTACATATCTCTCATCCTAAGAGTTCGTGTTATTATCAAAGAAAATTATGCACTACGACATAGGATATTGCTGTTATATCACTCATGCAAATAGTTGACTCACCTGTCGAATTAACGATGCATACGTAAATGGGGGTCTTACGTCAGCATTTTTGTAAAACTCTCGGTTCCGTTGAATTTCTGAAATATTAACGATTGGTAACTAATTGAGATACTCAGATTCACGTACTTGTGAATTAGATCATAAAAATTTCAGATTATCGTAATGCTTATTCGGCCACATGGAATATTATTTCTGTTTGCCAAAT
The DNA here is from genome assembly GCA_003055095.1 of Goniozus legneri. NCBI lineage: Eukaryota > Metazoa > Arthropoda > Insecta > Hymenoptera > Bethylidae > Goniozus > Goniozus legneri. The sequence goes on from NCVS01000029.1 coordinate 110,136, forward strand.
ACAATAGTAGTGCCTGATAGTTTATCTCAAAGATAAATGCCACAGAGGGTAAAAATAAAATTTCTGTTAGGGACATTGAGATTTGCACTGCCTTAATTTCGTCGAAATTAGTAAAACAAACATGCTATACAATTTTTCCCCATATTGTATTTATGGGTATTTGAGTATAAAATGAGGTAGACGATACCTTGTTGGACATCGAGTCCAGCACGCTCCAGCATGTAGGGTAGTCCTACACGTTTAGGAGGATAACACAGGCAGCATAAGAAATGAAGGAAACAAGACAATCGTTGATAAGAAACAGACGTGGATTAGTAATATTAAATTTTTTTTACAACCTCAATATTCAGTGTTTATGGCCAATAAAAAATTAAAACGTGTAATAAGAGCAATCGTGGTTAGTTGTGAGGGAAATTGTGCGATATTCGAATTGATTGTCCAATATAATCGTATACATTAGACCGGGAAATTAATGCTGGATAAGCATTTAGAGAGAGGACCGTAAAGAGCACTCGTCGAATGAAATTTTCGCCGATGCAATGAAAGGCACCGATATGTAAATTTCGAATGATCGTTACCTTCATTAATATCTATTCCGGATCTATCGATGGCTAGTCTGCGCCTTACAGTTCCCTCCTCATATGGTCCTACAAATAGTATTTACTACAAATTTAATATTTATCCTCCACACGAGAATTACAAATGAGTGATCTTCAATTTTAAAAAATCCACATGTTTTTATGAGTCTGAATCTCAGAATTTCTTATGAATTTGTTCTCTAATAATAATAATTTATTATGGCAAATGTGTAATGGTGAGATTGTATACGTAATATATAACTTAAAAGAGAAAAATTATACCTCCAGCTAGTGACAAAGCGGAAGATTTATCGCTAATGCGTCTTCGTATGGGACCGGCCATACTAGACATGGCAGGCATGCTTCCTGGTATATTCGGTAACGGAGGTATTCCGGATATGCTCGATATGTTCGTCATGTTTGGTATCGGTGGCATTGGTGCGCCGCCAGCAGGTGTAGCCATCTGCCCACCAGCTGGTGACCTCACTGCTGACACTAATGCTGACATTGAAACTGGTGGTACCTGCGAAACGCCGAAGTTTGCTGGTGGTTGGCTCATCAAAGCTGAAGAGAGGTTGAGCTTCGGTAGATTTGATCCAACCTATAATTATGATTTTTCAATTAAATAAAATAACATACAATTTATGATAGGGATAGAATGAAAAAGATGAATTCTCTTATTCAATTTCTCCCTTCCATAAAAATTACCGAAGTTTCTGACGATTTAAGAGGCTCCGGTGATGCCATTTGCTTTGCCATGTGTAAATGGTGCATCATTGCAGCAAGACGGTCGCGTTCTTTTTGCAACTGGAGTTCGAGTTGCGAGACAACTTGCATCTGAACTCTAGCTTGAGCTGTCGACCTATCGTCTAATGTGTGTTCTGTATTCAAATGTCTAGAAGGAAAATATTTTACAAAATTTAATTTTTTTAATGAGAAAGACAACGACTCGATTACTGATCAAATAAATTACTTGAGGAATGCTTGATAATCTTCACAGATAACTTCACAGCCTGGCCATTTGCAAACCCCATGACCATAAAGAGGATGTGCTTTATCGTTGCACGACACGTCTAACGGTTTGTCATCTAATGTGGTTGTTCCATTCATCTCTGATCGCCTTTGGTTTGGTACTATAGAATTGATGAGTCCTGAAATTTTATAATCGATAACATCAAACAATTTTACCCCAAAAATTAGGGAAAAAACGTATTTTCTTGTACCGTTTAATCCAGATCCTGTCTGTTTTGGAAGATTTGAGTTCTGATGAGATTCCGAGGCTTCCGGAGCGTCTGACTTCCATGCTGGTAATCCTTCGCCTGGTAGCAAGCCTTTTATTGAATTTACTCGAGTTTATAAATAAATATCTTTTAATTTCTAATTGAAATGCTATACATACCCGATGAAGGATTATGGCTTTGTAGACCAAGACCTTGTTGCAATAAATACTGTCGTTGTGTGATTTGAAGTTGCTGGATGAGCTGCTGCTGCTGGATCGCCAGTTGCTGAAGAGGCGCTGCTGCTTTCTTTTTATCAGCTGTTTGTAACAAATGAGTCTGTTGAATCAGATTCAACTGCAATTGCTCCTGCAACTGCTGCATCACTTGTTCCAACTGTTTTCTTCCCAGTACATCGAATTGATGTTGATGCTGCTAAAATGAGCAATAAGAATTGTTACTTTTCTTCAGATTTATCACCATTAGAAGTTCGAAGCAAACTCACATTTTTCAATGAAGAAAAATACCCAAAGCGTTCCTGATTTGACGAATGCTCAGACGATGAGTCCTGATGATGTTGTTGCGGTTGCTGGAGATATAACGCATGTTGTTGCATAAAGGACTGCAACTGTGTAGGACTGAGTATGTGTTGTTGTAGAAGCTGCTGCATTTGATGTAGGCCACTCGAGGGACTGAGCATCATTTGAGAATTTTGAGGCGATGGCCCAGTTGGTGAGCCACCCGATGGGGGCCCTTGTATCGTGCTCGGTGGCGAACCTCGCTGTGGAGCCTTCAAACCAAAACAAAAATCAAAAAATTCTAAAATTGTAGGATATACAAACTGCTTCATTTTTCTACTTTATTTTATTTTATTTTTCACATTTTATTTCATTTGTTCATTTTCTCGCAAACTGTTGAGAATTTCAAATTTAATTTATGGAACAAATTAAGAATAATTAGAACATCTTGAAGCATTTTTATGAAATTTAAAATAATTAAAATTTAAAAATGGGTGGTATCTATGTTATTCAATTGTAATTGATAAAAAATATCCAACCTGCGGGCTCTGACGAGGACTTGGTTGTGGCCCGGGCACTCCCGAGCTTGGCTGTTGCGATTGCTGAGTAATCGGTTGCTTTTGTTGGGTCATGGGTGCTGTTGTCACTGTGTGCACACCAGGACTGAGCTTCCCATTGCTATGGTACTCAATCGTTAATTCCTGCTGCTGTTCGCCGCTGGTGCATTCAGATACGTTGCTTCGGCCGCCTCCGCTATCTTCGCGATTTCGATTCAGCCTCTCGCGTTCCCTCTCGCGCTCTCGCTCGCGATAATCACGGTCCCTCTGTTGCTGCTTCAAAGCTGTGAAAAGTGATGCGGCCTGAAAAATACAATTTTTATCAAATTTTTTTCGATGTACTTTGCTAGTTTTATGATCAAAATTCTAATAATAATTTTTCATTAGTAATTTAAGTCATTCTATTTTTTTTTTTATAGTAATGATCTTAATAATAATTTCTAATTCAATCACACATTTCTGACTTGAGTATCTCTGTACAAACTTAATTCCATGATTAAAAATTCCTCTAATAAGTCAATTATTAAAGCTATAATATATAATATTTTAATTGTCTTCGCGGTGAAGAAATGCTCGAATCTTGCGAGACAAGAGGGGTTGCTGAAGGATCCGCGCAAAACCAGAAGAGATTTGACGTGTGTAAACGGTGGTGGGCTAAGGAAAAAAGTGTAAGAGGTATATCAGAATGAATAGTATAAGAGAACCGACGTTGGAGGGCCATCGAATGTCAGATAAGAGGGTCTCCTAAGACTCTTTTAAGGAAAGGTTAAATAAAGATCCGAAAGGTGTGTTTGTTGTTGGCTGTTCAGATTCCTTTCTTCCTATCGCCACTTTTTCCATTTGGCGAGCCACGGAGGATCTTTCTCATATCTTTTTATATTAAAATTTTCACGACTATTTCCACGACCCTCACCCATCCCATCATGAAAACAAACGAGCCTGTACATGTGTTTACTATTTGGATTTAAAACCACCTTCCTTTCCCCTCTCGTATTCCGATGAGCGAGAATCCTTCGCTGAAAATTTGCAGCGGTGTAAATATGAATTCCTCTCTCTTCGTCGAATCAGTTTTCCCTCTCTTGTTTGTTTATACACAAACACGTGCAGCCGACTTCAATTTCTTCGTGTACGTGTTATCCGTGAAAACACGTGATTCTTTTCGAAAATCTTTCGGATCAAAATATTTGTATTCTTCGAAAGTATTGTTCGATAGCTATCTTGGCTGGGAATGATAATGGCAATATTTTCGAAAATTCGATTTTTGAACAAGTGGGTGATTTTTTTCAGATAAATATTATATAAATATTATCACCTCGTGCCTATTGCAAACTTTGCCGCTGAAAATATAAAATTTCAAAATAAATACATATTTATCTGCATATTATACATTACGGAATAAATTTTTAACTTGCAACAACACAAAATAATTATTTTGATGCCAATTTCATTTCAACTAATATTCAATTATTTCAATAATTCATTTTATCGAATTAAATATTCATTTGTATTTTCAAATAGCAAGAAGCTTTGAAGTAATTTTTATTTTCAGTGTGAATAATTATAAAAAATTGAAAAAAAAAAAAATGATATCCTAATTTTGTACACATCGGTGCTCACATGTGTAGATTAAATGATCGAGTTTTACAATGTTTTCTCGAAATATTGAGAGGAATTAAGAATTCTCGGCGCTAAACCAAGTCCATTTAAACGGAACGAGTGACAACGACCGAAGTCGTACACGGTTGGCAAAAGGTATCAAACGAAAACGAGAATAGACCGATAGGCATACGGTTCTCTCGTCCTTCGAAACGAATGGACGAAATCGATGGACGCGGCAAGGGGATATTCGAAAAATGGGGCTCGGATATTGGCCTTCAATCGAGACATATCTCTCTCTCTCTCTCTCTCTCTCTCTCTCCCTCCCTCGGGTTTTCATCGTTAACGGATTGTGTACATTATAGATAGAGCCTGTGATTGGTTCGTCAACCTCTCAAAAATTCTAGCTCATTGTTACCGATACTCTATCGTCTCTAACGTATATTTGACCTTTTCGGCGGTAAGGTTTTCATACTTCAACCTAACAAATCGAAATTGTTATTAATTGTCTCGAAAAAATATTATTAAAATTTAGAGTCTTGTGAAAAAATTCAAATTCAATAAAATACCGACCCAAGTTGCACAGGCCCGTAGTATTAATTTATCACTAGTGAAGATTTTTCTATCAAATATAGAAATTATGTAGATATAGAAAACTTTCAACAGTTTCTGCTTTCTCTTATTTTTGAGCGAGATTGTAGAGATGGGATTGTAACAGCTGGCTAGACGAGATACAGGAGGGTATTCAGGAATCATTACGCGCGGTAACAAGAGAGCCAGCCGAGGGTGATGGAAGCGCGACGGAAAATAAAAAAGAGAACGAACGACAATGTGGATTTGTGAAGAAGAATAAATGACAAAGAGCGAAATTGAGGATCCGAGGGAGTGATTTCGCCCATTCTGCGGGTTTGCTTACGTCTATTGGTTCAGTGATTTTGGGCGAAAGCAGCCTTGGAAGCATAATCGTTGCACGATACACTGCGGGACACATGCAAACTACGACTCAAATGAATTTTGTGTCTTCTCTTATCATACATCGACTTTAAAATTTTAGTATCACGAAAGATTTGACAACTGATTACATCAAATGACACTTCTATCGCTAAAAATCAAACGGCTCTATTTTAAATATTTCGTACCGATATTTTAACTTTTATAACCACTTACCAGAAATTATTTAATAGCAGCTTAATTTAAAATATTTCTGATATCAATTTTTGCAATAACTTGAATTTACAATTTCTGTCTCGCGTACAGATAATCATATATTGATTTTACAAAGTTTTTGAAGTTTCATTGTTATAGTATATTTCTCTCGAAAATAAACGATCGACGTGATTGGCCATATTTTTATGTTGATAATTCTTAGCAATAAATTACGTGCAATTAATTTCCTTTGTTCTGGGGCCGTTCTTTTACTTTTTTAATAATTCATCTTCAATTAGTAATTCTGTGAATTACAATTAAGTTTCATCTTTGTATTACACCGTTGTGGGTTAGCAAGTCTTGCGGCTTTCGTAACCAAAAGAGCCGAAATATTTTGGTTTCTCGTAGGACTCGGTCGTATTGAAATGTGTCGAAAATAAAGAAACGAAAAAGTTAACAGGCATCAGTGGTAATTGAAAATATTTTTCCGATTTGAATAAACGGATGTCGCGTGATATACCCCACGGGCTCTTGCAGTATATCGTCCCAAATATTTAAACTCGCTTAAACAAACACCACGTCGCAATAAATAAATAATGTGCCTTTGAAAAATGTTACCGGTCGAGCGCGAGCGCGAGCTTTATGTCTCTTTGTATTCTACTATATGATTTTATTCTCGGTTCCGGGAACACATTATTGACCTACGCTGGAAATTTCGAGCCGAGGTGGAATTTTTAGCGCTGCTTATTCGGACTTTTGACGTGTTTAGCGATATTTTATTGCAATCGCATTGACAGTGTGAGAGAAAACACGATGTGTCCATGTGAAATATTTTTTGCTTCAAAAATCTCAATTCAAATAACGATATCGTGAAATTCGATCGCGATTATTTCCAGAGTTTTACGGGAACTTAAAATTTCCGTCACAGCCTCATATAATTATAATAATATATAAAAATTATTATGTAACAAGAATTACAATCGTAACTGCATTCTATAATGTACAAGAAAAATTAGAAGAACGTCGGTCGATATAGTTTGCCTTATAAATCAAAGAACTTTTTAATTGAGTCATTCTCAGTTTCTTGAAGCATTTATATGCTTTTTAGTGAAGAATTTTCAGTTTTTAAAATTATTCACTTTTCATAAGTGTTTTTGTTTATTTAGAACAATCTCACATTCTCGATCCGAAATAAGCCATATCAATGCGTTTCTACAATATTTAATTAGTGACAAAAATAATGAAATTTATAATAGAAATTTTAATATGTAACATTTATATTGGTAGTCAATTATAAGAAATGTCATAATTTATCAAGCATTTTTTAAGAAATTCGAACAATTATATATTTTATTAACAATTTTCAAGTATTTTTCTTCTAATTAATTTTTTATACTTTTTTTTTATTGATTACCTATGGCTATTATAAGACTCACGAGCTTAGATTTTTCAATAATCATATTACAATACATCGGAAGACACGAGCGCGAAATATACGTGGCATTGAACATCAGATACGAAGAGATCGAGATTCCCGGAGGGAGTGCATCGGTCGGCGATGTGGCGGATGCGCGTGGAAGGGTAACAGCGTCAGTGAGAGAAAAAGAGATGGCGAGAGCGATATGGTAGTATTTCATATGCAGGGCGCTGTTTTGCTTAGGTCCCAAGCAATATTATTACCATATTTTTCACATAATGCGCTCGCGTGTATGCCTCTTATTTCACGCGACAATTCCACTTTCGGCTTTTCTTTCCCGAAAGCCACCGTAGAAGGAGAGCAATGCATTTTAATGTTATGGCCCGTCGCGGTTTACTCAGCGAGACTCTTCGCTCGAACTTTGAATACCAAAATTTCTAACGAATGCTTGGATCGATAGGGACGGACGAAATCATTGAGAATTTTCGACGAAACTGTGCAGAGTATCGAGTCGCACACCTGAACAAATTAATTATCGAGAACACACGCCCTCAATGACCACAAGCTTCTCTCTCGCGGATACACCGGCCTGAGTTATTTCGTACTTCGGACTTCGGGTCGTGATGATAAACTAACCGCTCCCTAGTAAATACAATTAAAGTTTTTTTTACGCCAAGGATGTCGGACATAGGAGAGACTGGCATACATATATGGATGAATTTGCGTATTTCATGAAACAAATGGAAACTATTGATAAATCTGATAGAGGTGCAAAAATAAACTTTTATAGAAAATAATTATAGTAGCAAGTGAATTTTTTCTCGAGTGTAATCTTATAATACGGAAAGTTCAGAAGAAATAAGACCAAATAAGAAAGTATATACTATAATTATTTATAAATTTGTAATGAAAAAGGTAATCGCAATGGAATAGTTTTTACAAGTAAAATTTTACAAAACAAAAGGTTCGATAACTTGAGAAAATCTGTAACATAATATTAAATATAATTGATAAATTTGTATCGAGAATACGAATTTATAACGCAATAACCATAAGTAAAGTTGTTCGTCTAAAAATCGAATTCGCGAAGAAGGCAGTTTGTATTCAGCGTACGAGCGGGTCAGTTCGAAATGTTTTCCGATAATATATTTCAATATACACCAACATCGGGGGAACGTCCAGGCGTTGGAGGGTGTTAAAACAGTTCGCTAAAGTGAGTCGGTGTTATTTTTTATCTTTATTAGATTTTCAGGATATATCAGTCGTGACTGAACGGTCTCTACGGCCTCCTGCGTGAATATCGGCGGGAAATAACACTTACGACGTTACCGAATGATGGTAGAAGATTAAAAAAAAAGATAGAATAAGGTGGGAACGAAATTGAGGGAAAAGTCATTGAACGCATCGATCGTTGGATACTCCGGGGGAAGGGGGGGGGGGGG
>NCVS01000030.1:8362-34885 GCA_003055095.1 Goniozus legneri
TCTACTCTCTCTCCCTCTCCCTCTCGCTCTCTCTATCTCTTTCACGTTCGTTTCCCTTCTTCCTCGAGCGTTTCCCTGCTGATTCGACTACGCGAGCACGCTCTTCCCTTCTCTTTTCATTCCTTTCCCTCCTTCTCTAGTCAGCTACCAGTGGTTTCATCCTGCTCGTTTTATCGGCACTTTTAATCACGACAATTACCCAACCGACGACGTGACGCTACGGTATCGACGGAATGCCTAATTTCTTCCCTCTCTCTCTCTCTCTCTCACTCATGCTCTCGACTGCTCGGATTTCGATGGATTTTCGCGAAACACTCAAGCTGAAATGGATTTTTAGAAATTTTATTTGCGAATTTCTCTTTGAGAATTTGTTATTGGTAATCAATTAATTAAAAATTCATAAATCTGAAACTTGCATCGTTGGAATGTAAAGAAATTTATACGTGATGTAAACACGATGTTTTTTACATTAATTTCAATATCAAATCTTATTTTTTGTCGTTCGGGAGCAATTACTCATGAAATTATAAATTCCAAACACAATTTAATAATGTTTAATTCTTTTGGATTTTCGTCCTTCGATGCGAATTTCAGGCTTTCAAGCTAAACAGACAGTTTGAGAAAAAAAGGTACATAATGTGAATAACAGAAAAGTAACAGTAAGGTTTTATTAATTTTCATAAAATACAAATCGAAGTGCATTCTCAGAAATTCGTCACGGAAACTATATTTAGAGTTCAAACCAATTTCTTATTAGTAGTCAATCAATTCAATTTCATGACACGGTTACCATGGAGAAGCCCGAGGTAAAAAAAGGTAATGTTAACAACAGTATTGAGTTTGCAGCCAGACTGACGTGGAACGAGACGGGTCTTTTCAGTTTAGGGATACCGAGTTTATTCAGGATAGTGTAAAAAGTTTTCGAGAAGAAGTCACTATTTATTATTCCATTACCAGCAAAACACACATACGGCTCTCGAAGAATTTTTACGATTCAATTTGTTTTCCCCGACTCTCCTGTCGTTAAGAAACGAGGTTTTAACATAAAGAGCGGAAAATTTCGCGGATGAGACTCAAACGTGAAATAATTTCTCGATGGGTAGAAAAATCCTGTTAAATGATCTGTACGTGCCAAGTTATTATCGAGTTATAATTATTTAAGGGCCGCACACTCAAAGAGTGAAATATAACAGTAGTCGTTCGATTGAGTGCACCATTTACAACTTCGATCTTCGGCTTTTATTACTCCAACGATTTCTTTCTCGTTGCGAATCTTCTCTCGGTTGATTTGAGACGAAGAGCAACCGAGAGAGAGAGAGAGAGAGAGAGAGAGAGAGAGAGAGAGAGAGAGAGGAAGAGGGACTTTTTTCGCGCTCGGCGTGCGAAACGTCGATTTCTCGTTGTCTTAATGGCTGGCAGGCCACTCGTCTTTGCTGCAGACTTAATTACCGACTTCGGGGAAAAGTTATAATGGCCAACAAGGAGACGCCTCGAGTGCGAGAGAACTCGACCCTCCGATTTCTTTTTCGGATGAGCGTACAAATCACTGGACCAAAATAAAAATCTCGATCGTCGTTTGGACGACTCGAGTGTCGATTTTAAACAAATTTTCTCTGCCAAACGCGTAATTTCAATTTTCTTGAGAGTATTCGTTCGGTGCCAAGAGTGTTCGATCGATATCGGAGAGAACATTGTAGGTACCCGAACAGTGTATCGATTATCGAGAACGGAACCGAGAATTGCCTATCGGATGGTTATGGATAGCGGATGACCATTTCGTCCATTTGGCTTGGACGGTGCTACGTCAGCGGTTTCTGTGTCCTCTCTCGCTCGTGTTATTCGGCCATTCCCCCGGTTCTTTCCTCCTCCTTACTATATGTGCTCTCTCTGGCGTTCCCCCTTTTTTGTCACGTTTTCTTCGGCTCTGACGCACACAAACATTCGCACACGCGTGTATTTGCGTCAGGCGGTTAAACACATTACGCAGTCGCGAAAAAACACCGTACATATTTCTTTCAGGGATCTATCGCGGTACATATTTCTGGTTACGATGAAATATTTCCATCTTGGACGAACGTAAACTGAGAAATAAATCGAATACTGAAAATAAAGTGTGTACTAAATATTTGCATACGTCGAATTTGCCGGACAAAATTGTTTCAGTTGTAACCATACACAATTTTAGCTATCATATTCAAATAATAATTAATCTGTTCGAATCTAATATTTCTGTATTCAAATAATAACTTCGACAAATTTTTATTTTCAATGCAATTAAATTTTTCTCAATTGCTAAATCGAAATTTTATTAAACTGGAAAAAAAGAAAAATTTGTCGAGTGTTTTGTAGTCGCACGTGTATTAGAAATATTTAATTTACTAAACTTCAAATTGCAGACATTAATGTTATTTTGATTAATGTTCATTCTTATATAACAAATTTAGTTATATATATTCTTTATAAATAAATTTTCATATTGTAATTAATGTAAGGGTTGAAACTCATATCGAAAGAATTTTTAATAATAAATCGACTATATTAGTGTAGTAGTGTTTTTTTTAAATGTATATCTAATCGAACATCTTCCGGAAATTACATCTTACTCGAGCTCTCAGAGATCGAGGCCTTTGATTTCGTTTTCGTTCGTATATATATATATATATATATATATATATATATATATGTATACGGCTATACACCTTGCTTAGAGGTTAAGAAAAAGAAAAAAGTCGAAAGATGTGAACCGTGCGATAGCTGCGATGATATATGGCCAACGATAAAGCCAAGACATTGAAAGTTCGCGGATCGATTTCTGTTCGTTTTCGAGCTATCGCGTATACATATATATGCGCACGTTCGGCCAGCACCGTTTGTGTTCTCGGCTCCGTACGATGAATCTCGCTTGTGGATTCGGTTTAGATTTTTTTCCCCTCCTCTTTGTTAATATCGACGAAAAAAAAAGATTTTTCGTTAATTTTCTTGCTCGTTTGGAAATCTCGGGAAAATAGAATGCAGAGTTCGTGATTCAGTCTCATTGTCGGCAAAACCACCAACGATAATTCCCACCTACCCGTTCCTTCATCCACGTCGGATTCAATTCCGAGTCGCATTACCCTAACACCCTCATCGCCCCTTCTAGAACGTTTTCTTCGTTCGTGGGCCGCTTCTCTCGTTCCGCACTCTTTAGCGGGCGAAACATTGCGCGAAATAACGTTAAATATTTACTTTCCGAGAACGATTGTTCCCTCTGGCACGACGATAAACATCATTATGTAATGTATATAAAACCGAGTCGGTGGGGATGCGCACATTCGTCAGCGTAAGTAAACTCATGCGTATTTTTATTTTATCAATCTTACTAGGGATAATGAAACAATCTGTCACGTTGTGAAATCGATAGTTTCGAGATTGTCGGGATTATTTTTTTTTTATTTACAAAAATATTACGATAAAATTGTGTTTGAACAAATTTTATCAAAGTTTCCCTAACATTTTGGCCACCTTCAAGATTGAGATTTCAAACTAGACTTTCCTGTCCGTAGAACACTTTTATATGATTGTTAGAATTTATGAAAATATCAATTTTTAAGTTAGAATTTTGTTTAAACAGATTTGACTGACATTTTTCCAAAATTCTAGATACCTTCTTCAGGATTGAAATTCTGAACTAGGCTTCTCTTTACAATTTTCATAGGTGTTGGTTCATAGATTGAATTGTTCAAACATATTTTTTCTCGACAAGAAACGTTCGAAAAATTGGGGAATGGGACAGTTCTGATATGGAGCCGACAGATTATTCTGCGAGAATCCCTGCGGGGGCGTAAGAGAAAGAGAGAGAGAGAGAGAGAGAGAGAGAGAAAGAGAAGGGTCGCGCGTTTACGTTGGGGAACGCACGCCCGCGACATGATCGCTACTATCCCTTCGAGATCGTCGTTAATTATTTCTTGTTTTTCGTCTAGCATTGTACTTCACTTCAGACGGGACATACTTTTGTGTATGTGTTGTGCGGTCAACACACCTAAAGGAGGCGCTTGACCAAGTGCAATCGAGTCACGAAACAAATATTTATTATTTATCGTCTAAATCATTTTTTTTTTAATTTGCTCAAATCATCAAATATTGTAACCTATTTATTCAATTGCTGTGAATTTTTTTTTTAATTCTTCATTTTTTAAATTTTCAAAAATACTCACTCATCCAGAAAGTCAATTCGTTTTTTTTTCAGATTCGGTTGCTCACCTGAAAATAAAAATAATCGAACTGTAGTGGGAGTACATAAAAATATTCCTAACATATAATATCATTTAATTCGTTAATGAATGATATAAATACATACAGGCCAAATGTATACAGAGAAAATTAAATGAGTCGATAAAAAAGGACTGATAGGAGGACGTCTAGGACAATCGCTGGACGTAATATATTAAAAATTATAGTAAACTTTTAGTGTTACAACCAGTCGTAATCGTCCGAGTTTGTAAGTTCGTTTCTGTGATAACGAGTGAACATTTTTGGTCCTTTCTCGAGATATCCTACGAAGAATACCTTCGATACTCTTTTATTCTTCCTATCGAGATTCGGTTCTGCCCACCCACTTCAATTTGCAGCCGAGTATCTCTGGCCGTATAACCGTGGCTTACAAGAAGATCGTATATGTGTAATTGGTTGAGTATTAAATTGCGTATTCCGCCGTGTGTTGGAGCATAAGAGAATCGAGAGGCGAGGAATGATAACTGAAGGAGGTAGGAGTGTATAATGGCTCCCGGGCTGGATCATTCGACGATATACTGTATTAGTCACAAGCTAGTTTTTCGAAGTGGAAAACACGAAAAAAAAATGTAAAAATATGAATGAAAATTAAAATATTTTTCGTTAGAAATTTTTACTAATCCTTTGACATACGAGTTTGAAAAATTCTCGTTAAACGCTATTTACCGTGAATAAATAATATTTGTTCTTGAACCAGGAACGAGAATGTTTATGTTTGAATTAAACTAACGATTCTCCTTCAAAGTATTCGCAGAGGAAGATGCGCTTGCAAATAAGGCAATCACAATTAAGAAAGAACTTTTAATGGAACACCTGGGACAGTAGTTCGATTTCACACGCGGATGCGTGTGTACGTACGAAACAAGTTGGAAATATCCACTAGAGGGGAATCCCCTCGTCTTTGGCGGGATCAATCTCGCACAGAGCGTCACGGCTGGTCAATAAACGACAAAATCACTAAACCAACTACTTCGGGTGGCCAATAACCCTATCCCCCCCCCCCCCACGCGATCCGGATGCGCGCCACTCACATCGTAAGACTTTGCAGCAACGTTTCTCTGTTACCGCGTCCCGGCTCCCTGATCCCGCCTGTTTTCCAAGACCCTCCTTGTACACGCACACTCATGCTACGTCCATGAGAGTTACACTTTGCTGGCGCGCATTTAATTAAGCTGAAAGTGTCGCAACGATTTTCGGCGCAACTTCTACCGAAACGATCCAGGATTGAATGTCCTGTCTTGGTCGATTATCGGAGCAAAAAATTTGGAATTCTTTTCTTGTTTTGGACGAACTTGTTATTATAATTACGTGGCCATTGAAAAATAATCCCAGAACGTAGCTCAACAAAACTGAGATTTTAGAAATGTTACTGTAATCTACTTATCCATAAATACCTACAAATATCTACTTAGTATAATTCTTCATAATTAAATTGAAAATAAAAATTTATTAAATGGACTTTATATGTATATTAAATTCACAGTTGAATTCAATTTTGATTTGCTGATATGAATTTTATTCTAAATAACATTTAATCAAATTTTTATATGGAATATATTTCGTTGTATAGAACTGGTTATCGTCGGGTCCAGATCCGACAAACAAAGCAATTTGTTAGTGTAATGCAATGTGAAACTTTTATCGAACTTGCCGTCTGTATAGACGTACGCACGATTTGTCTCAGAGCTCCTTGGACGAGAACAGTGGTCATCCGTGCCAAATAGACATTTCTCTCTTTTTCTTCGAACCCAGACGATTCCTTTCCGAATGAGAAGTTCTCATCGGAAAGGAGGGCCGCGGGGCTCGCGCGCTCCGCTTGTTTAACTAGCCTTTTAATTAGAAGCGATTAAAAATTCACCGTAACCGCGAAATACGTTGGGGTATCACTACCCCCTCTTCTCCCTCGTAGCCTCCTTCGAAATTGCTTGTACATTCGGGTGTAGTTGAGCGCGCTTGGACGAGAAAGACCGGCTTTTGTACTCGCGGGCCGCTATTGTATCAAGCAGGTTGATATTTACCGCGCCTTACCGTAACGAATTCACCCGCCTGGGATCTCCCCTTCCTCGCCTCTCATTATCATTCTCATCACAAACAGTCTTATGAAATGCAGTTTCTGATCAAAAAATTATGATAAACTTTGTACAACAGTTATACCTGGCGGAAATTCTTATGATATAATGTGTAAACTGACTTTGATCCAGCAGTTTTAGTTGTTTATAGAAAATATTTTTCATTTCTCTAGAACTATTAGAAACGGTAAACAGAATTCAATTTCTTTGAGCTAAGAGAAAAATCGTAATTAGAAAAAAATTTGTTTTAACCAGTAATTCTTTGACGTTACAATTCTCGTTCCCGCAATATCTCAGAACCGCGTGATATCCCGAGAGCCGTCTGGTAGCATATTATTTACATACAAACTCTCTGGTTTTTCGAAATAAAAAAGGCAGAGACCAGCCCCGGTGGCACAAAGAGTGTTGGATTTGGTTCAGGGGCTCCTTTTTTGGGCCGAGGATATTTTTCCTGGTTATAAGGTAGCAAAAAAGCTCGCTACGTGCCGGAGAACCGAACGCAAATGCGAGACCGCGCATCGTGCACCAACATTCGCGCGCGGTTAGTTTATGTCTATGTGAGCGAGCACACGGGATACAATAAAGCCGGCCAGCGGCCTCGGCCGCCCTGTCGAGGAAAGAATGGTAATAATAAACGCACTCGGTACGTATGCGCGAGCAAGCGATAGCACAAGAGAGAGAGAGAGAGAGAGAGAGGGCTATATTACTACACGCTCGCGGCTTCGACTCTCATTAAAAATGGTAGGCGAGCGCGTTTCCGCGGCCACTCGCAACATTGGTTTTAGCCCCAGCCCTTTTTTTCACTTGCGCTCAGCGTATTTCACTCGGAACTCATAATGTTATCGCGTTTATTATTGCTCTCCTCTGCATTAAATTCGCCTATAAGCGACGCGGGATTGGTTTTTCTTTCTATTTTTCGACTATGCCGTGTTTGTCAACCAGATCCCATTTTCAAAGGAGACAGCACCTATTTTTCTTTTACCCGCCTTCTCTTTCTTCTCTCTTTTTTTTTCAACTATCGGCGAGAGTTTTCCACTTGAGCTATTTCGCATTCCGTGGAGCACGTACGGGCACGGCGAAAACTGTAAATCGCACGAACGAGTTTTTCCATCCCCGTGGACCAAAAGTCACCCATCGAGATTCCCCCCGTGCAATATTGGATTTATTCAAGCCTACGGTAAAAGTTGCGTCTTAAATAAAAAGGGTTGTTTCAGGGACCCTCGCTCTGCCTTTGCTTCCAGGTTTGTCACTCCACCCCTTGCTTTCTCTTTTTTTCCCGAGGAGTGACTTTTCTCGGGAAAAGTGCGAAAGACGTGTCTTCGCGAGTCAGCGTCAATTCCTTCCCGATCGACTTTTATTTTCCAAGTTTCGAAACTGATTCATGAGACTTATTGTTTACTTCATCAAGATTATACGGGTCAAGAAAATAGGAAAATTGATCTTTCAATTTAGAGATATAAAATTAGAGAACCCCCTTATATAACTCCATTACGAAAATTTCCAATCGCTAATACCTAGTAATTTATCGTATCTGAACACACAATTTTAGTGTACTTCACATTTTAATAAAAAAACACATCAATATAAATGATTACAAAGTTATTTTATTTTAAATTTTGTTCAAATTTACAATGAAATATCATTAGAAGTACCACAAAAATAAATAGTTTAAATAAAATTTTTACTTTTTACAATATCAACGTCGAGTTTTCACTCTACAGGACAATCGCTATCATGAAGCGAAAGGGATAAAAAAACGAAATAGAAATATCGCGGAAAGAGCGGCATCGAGTGGGACGGGCGAGTATGAAAAAGCGACAGGAAGGAAATTAAGGACACAGCGCGCGGCTCGGTAGAGATTAGTAAAGCTGGAAGGGCGGGGGAAAGTAAAAAGTTACCAAGGGTCGGTATGCGCGCACTTTTCATAGGTACGGCATCAGAGGTGGGGGGAGTACAGGTTAAGCTGGGCTGAGCCGACCGAGCCCGAGAGTCTCGGGCTCTCAAACTTTGATACGATTAAGACGGAACGAATTAATCTTCATCCCTCTCCGCGGTGCCGTCTGCTAGCCGTGGCCACGAGAGAGAGAGAGAGAGAGAGAGCTGGATGGCAAGAAAATTTATCGAAAAAAAAGGGGTGAGCGCGGTCGCCTTACCAAGTGAAAGAGAGCCAAGAGCAAAAACGAAAGAGAGAAAGAGAGAGAGAGAGGGTGAGAGAAAACCCTCTTCACTTTGGAGACTCAAGATGACGTTAATTAGAAAAGCATGGAAAGTCGCCGTTCTGATTTTCGCTCTTGTTTCTTGCAAAAATACTATTTTTTCTCTTTCTGAAAAGCACTGAGAATAATCGATGATGATCTTACGAAAGAAAAGTTGAGGTGAGTGGGCTCTTATCGTCGTTGTACGTAGAAGATATAGTTTGGACTACAAACGGCACGGTCAGCAGTGGCGGTGAGCGGTCTAACCGGTCGTTTTTAATCCCATTGTGAACATGGCTTAATCGAGAAACCATTACCCTGGTTTGCTGCGCGAGCTAGAATCTGAAGGGTAGGGCTCTCTTATACGTTAGGATGGTGGGGGAGATATTTGTGTGAATCAAACCTCGCGGAGCGGAGCTTCGAATCGAGTCGTTATCCGCCTGTTTCTCTTCCAGCGTAATGACATTGGAGGAATATTCCGTTTGCTTCCGTGCACGAAAATTTTCAAGACGAGATTGACCGTCTCATTGCCTGATACTGATTGTCGTTATGTATCTCGAATGAATAGGTATTAATGTTCAATCTGAGTCAAAATAATTCTCTAACTAAATGAATTTCTGAGTTCCAATTGTTATTTGAAATGTTTAATTCATGTAAAAACTAAGTCATATATTTTTGTATAAATGTACATTCATTTACAAAAATAAATGATAAATAATAATAAAAAATAAATAATGGTAGGTTTAGTTTTAATTAATAGAGAATTATTATAAACTTATAATCCGAATGATTATTACGAAAAATTATTCATTAGATCATTGCTAGTTATGCAAGAAAATAGAAACGAATACGTACATGAAACATTAATGAATAAATAGAAGTAACTTAAGTATATCAATAGTCTAATCGATTGTTAATAAGCCCTAATCTAAATGAATTGTTTATCAGAAATAAGTTTGTGTCTGATTTGAATCCACTCGACATTAGATTCCTTCTACGACTTGGCGGGCAGAAAGGGAAAGAGCAGAGAATTTGTGCTGACCGGATGGTATTTAGCAATAAAGTTCGATTTCCCGACAGAGTTTCGGGACGACCGTCGAAAGAAGAGACCCTGATTTCGTTGGGGTTGCGAAAATTACTGTTCCCTCTGGCCAAGTGTCGGCATTTATGCTCAGCCTTCGTGTATCGGTCAGATGAGGGGTATAATGGGGAGGGGGTTCCGGAAGACCCAGTCGCGGCGGAGGGCACAATGAGAGGAACTCATTTACGAGTTTAGGTTTTATAACAAACTTTGTCGGTGATTTAGGACTTCGCCAATTAGCGTCGTTTATCATTCGAAGCGGTCATCGTAAATATATGTGTAAATTCGCCTGTGTGGATTTTAGAAATGGAAAGAGCGCATTCGCGAAGGGGAAAACGAGTTTTATTATTCTCGATAAATTCGTCGATTACACGTCGGGAAGTTTATCGGAGCGAGGAATCTTTACGAAATGAGAAAGAATAAATAGAGAAGGAAGTTCGATGAGAGCCGATGCGAGGGAGGGAAAATTAGGGATAGGCTGAATAAAATACTACGTCTCGCTGGAGAGAAACGCAGAAAAAGTAAAATCGTCTTAAAATGAGTTGCTTTTGTTTCCGGCACTATTTACTCAATCGGGTGGCCCCGATGATCGTAGGAACGAAAGCAAGCTCGAGAAAGTATGGAATATTTAGCGTTCAGTCAACTATAAAAGCAATTATGTGAATTCATTGTTTGACGGGGAGTGCCGCTCCGCGATACGAGCGTCGAACGTTCTCGCGAAAACGAGACGGCGGCAAACTCAGGGATTTAATCGGAATCGGGAATATGGAGACTTTCGTGTTGAGAATGTAACAATTTTCGAGAGAAAAATTTAAATAGAGTGAAAAAAAAATAACAATAAAATTTGTTATTGTAATTTATTATACCCAATCATTAATATTAAAATATTATAATTTTTAATAATAAATAAATAAAATTGGTTTCATTCGCTTCAATCTTGATTTACTAATTACGTACTAAGTATATGCTTATATTCATCTTTAATCGATAATTCGTTAATATCATTCATTAACCAATTAGGTACAACAAATCTCCGCTTTATCTTTTCTCGCGAATTGAAGTGAGACTACAGTAAAAATCTTGTTGAGAAATGAGAAAAATCAGTCGGGAGAGTGAAAAAGTAAGCGTCTTGCTGGAAAATAAGGATCGGAGTCGAAGTGAGAGAAGGAAGGAAGGAAGAGAGAGAGAGAGAGAGAGAGCGCGCGGGAGTACGGTGGGTCGACTGTTCTAATATAAATGTCCTGGCCGAAAGGCAGAACGGAGACATTCGTTAATTAAAAAACTTGAAAAATTAATACACATTTTTCTCCTACCTCTGGGAGTTATGTTACTCCGGGCTTAATCCCTGGTATCTGATCGGCCATCTGTTCCCCCGGCCATCTCGAGCTTGGCTTAGCTCGTTCTCTCACTTTTACTTTTGGAAGCTTAACTCGATGTTAAGTATATGCTATCGTTACTGCATTTTACCAGTTAGTTTTACGAGCAGTTCTCTCGTTCGATAGACCAATCAAATTTACTATTTTGTATCAAAATAGGATTATAAATAAAATATTTTTATGACACCCTCAAAATATTACAAATTTAGAAGTTACAATTCTTCAATAAATTTTGAAATATATTCAAATACTACTAGGATGATATATTCGATAAATATACAACAAATTTTGTTTCGATTGAAGGCTTAAAATTTGTCCATCTATTAATTAAAAGTATCCTACGAGGCACATCATCCTACTCTTTTTAAGTGATCTGATGTTTTGTATTTCTGAGATAAGAGAAATCTTAGACATATTTAAGCCTAGAATATAGACATTAGTCTCTATATAAAATCAGAATAGGGAGAAAACAAGCACAATGAACGGAAAGTGAAATGGATCGGGATCGCATCTCGAGTTATGGCCATTAATAATTCAATAGTGTTTAACTTATTTACGTCCTGTTTAACGGCTGGACTAATTAGATGGCGCCGGGCACAAAGATTTCGGAAGGGGAAGCTTCCCTTAGGTGGGCCTGTGCAAGGATGAGGGAGATGTGTCCCTATAATCAGCCAGTGACGGACAATGGCAAAGAACGAGCTGGAGACTCATTTCTGAATAAGCCTCAAGACACTGGGAACGCTATAATGCGAAAGACTCCATTGTGCCAACGCGGGCAGTTAAGTGCTCCTGTGTCTAGCCCCCTTTCCCTCTCTTTTCTCACTCCCTCGTGGCGGAACGAAGTGGGATTCTTCATCCTTCTCCAACTAATTTCATATCTCCAATTTTTAACCAATTTTTTTGGTTTCGATAAGGTCGAGTCGTAAAAAATTAACATGCACTTCTTGAAAAATGAGAGAAAATATAATTGATACAGAATTTATTTCAGAGAACTTTTCTTTATTCAAAATGTAAGAGAAATGCCAACGTTTACTGCCAACATTGTTTGATTTTGATAAAATCAAGTTGCCAAAAGTCGAGGAAAATATTTTTCCGTTCGTGACAAAGAGAGTAAGATGAGGTAAAACTGTCAAAATTTGTCAGCAAGCAATTAAATGTTCACGGCATCAGTTCCATTTGTAAAAAATAAAAAAACGGAGCATCCGACCAACGCATGAATTCAACGTGATAAATCGTTCGAGTCTCCTTTCACCGGAACTGTTCGACCAGAATTAAAACGAATTTAGGTGTGCGCGGGAGATGACGAAGATCAGGAGACGGTGAGTTGCATTTGACGTTCTTTTGGTCGAAATGTAAAATACTAATTTTTATAATCGCTTTCGACGCTGTTGGCTCGGCTAATTGATAATCGCGAGTGCAATACAGAATTCCATTCCTGAGCGTATTTCAGTATCAGTGAAACGTGTGTAGGCGTAGCGTTTCGCGCCAACGTCAGCGAAAAATATCAGCCTTTTATAAATTCGAAACGGTTGTACCCTCGTTTAACGTGGTGCATGCGCGAGCCAACAATACACGCCGGACTACGTAAATGCAAAACATTTCATCCGTATTATATGTATACTGTCTTCAACAATACGTGACATTTGATAAACAACAGTAGCTCGTGTATTGGAGAGCCGGTATGTATAACCTCGTAAGACGGTCGTAATCGCGATTTGAAAACAATTCTCGGTAGGCAATTTATGACCACTTCTTGCCGAAAGAATTTGTATTTGTCAAAAATGAACGAGAGTGTGAAAAATTGAGGATAAAGTTGGCGATATTAAAAAAAATTGACAATATCTGTAAATGCAAATTGTGATACATATAATAATTGTAAAATTTAAACTAAATGTGTAGTAATTGTAAATTGTAACAAAATTATAAATTTACAATCATTGAAAATGGTAAAAAATTTATATAAAATACTCTTAAATTTATTCAATCAAATAACCCAATCTAATTTATTAACATGTAATCATTATTCAGAATTTCAACTACTTGTATATAATATACTGTATCAAAATTAGCATTTTGGTTGTCAAAACATTGCAGCATCAGCAAAAAATTTGTGTTTCATTTGACATTTCAATTTAAAATTCATTTTAATTACAACAAATTACAATTGTTAAATTGCACTCCTGTAGTGTTAATCCACAATATTATTTTAGTTATTATTCATAATTTTTTAACAAAGTATAATACATTACATATATCAAAACAAAGAACTTTATATGTAACCGAAGTTATATATCGTTATTCAGAACTCAACAGGAGGAGCGGTAACCTGTCATTCGTCTACATGAAGCAAACGCTCCCGTAGCCGGTGTAACATTTATTTATTCGCTTTTCGCCGAAGAATCCCGTACGCGTAAGCGCGCGTAGAAGGGTGAAGAACAAAACGAAAGAGAGAGAGAGAGAGAGAGAGAGAGAGAGGGGTAACTTTCGCTCGCACGCGAAAACGAAGCAGGAAGCTATTCGCACCGGGAAGCCGGTAACCGGCTGGATCTCGGGGATGAAATGGAAGCGCGGAAGGGCGAGCGCAGGTGTGTGTATGTTACTGTACACGCTGGCTTGTATATATCGCTCACTCGCGTTTCATCGGATACCGATTCACGCTGCGGGCTACGCGCATGGAGCAGATTAACCGGAAGGGATTATTATGGGGGGGGGGGGTTATTCGAAGCGCAAGGCAGTGCGGAAGAGAACGAGAAATGTAACGTGTAACGTCATCGTCGATGCTTTTTTCATTATCCTACTACCTACATTGCTTTCCTTTTATTTCATCTGCTTTCAGCCGTCGAAAGAACCGTCCCTCATCGGATCGCATCGTAGTGTGCGGTTGTCATTCTTGCCAAGGAAGAGAGATATAACCAAGTTTTGATTCTCTTAATTTGAGGTAGATGGCAAGGAAAACACACGCTTGTTGTACATATTTTTTAACACCGAACTTTGGACTGGAAAACTTCGTAATACTATTTTTAAGGACGTTACGTAAGAAGGAAGAATAAATCAAAATTAAATCAGCATGTAGAATGCCGATAATTATTTTTAGATATTGTAGAATTTTAAAATCTCTATTATAAATCGACATTTGTAATTTATAACTATCTTTAATACTAATAAATGAATTTTAATGAAATTCATTTGAATAGAAAAATATTTCTGAAGAAAAAGTTTCTAAGAACTAAATACTAAACCTCAATAACTAATATTAATTGAAACGGTCGGATCTTATCACGAGTGCAACTCGATACAACCGTAGAAGGAAAAGTGCAGTTTTCGATACAGATGGGCTCGAGCGTATACGAGAGATATCGAGAAAGCCGGGATTAGCGTTCTCTGCTCTCCCCTCGCTATCTTCGCCTCCCTATAGCATTAAACGATTCAACGACTTCTATTTATTCAGGAAATGAAAAACCTAATAGACTTTTGCTACGTTGTTATATTTTCTTGCTGGGTGCGCGGTGCCCGGCCTTTATGTTTACGTACACGATATATTGCTCCGGCGAGTCCGATTTTCTTTATTTTTGCTTTACCTGTCGAGATATAAGTAATTAACGGAAACCGATCGATGAGTAAGTTACGAACGGGAACGGAAATGCGCAATAACAAGAAGAACGGAGTCGAGCAAATATATTTTATTCGATCTATTTTGGAAGAATTTTATTAAGAGCCGGATTTAACCAAGATGGATGGATGACGTATAGACAAGAAAGGGTGAATAATTTGGAAACTATAAAATTTTGACAAAAACCGAATATTTTCAACTCCAAATCATCTAATTTCGACCAATCACAATGATATACCTGTAATTTTGTAAATAAAAATTCGTAGATTTTTAAAGTAAAATCTGTATCGACTAGCATTTCTCTGACTTTTTTGAGAAGTATGTGATAACAAAAACAGATGTGAATATAGGAGACAATTTTACTGTATCATTTTTAGAATTTCATTATAAGATTAGGAAGCAAGATGGGTGACATGTGCAACGTATATAGAACTCAGAGGGGTCAGCTGGTGCGGGAGCTTCGTGGTAAATATTAGGTACACCCCGCGTGTCCTAGTGGCGTTAAGTGTACAATGGTAGAGAGAGAGAGAGAGAGGGGGGGGGGGGGGATAAAAGGAGAATGGAGTGAGACGGAATATATACCTTTCTCTCGTAGAAGCGGCCGAAGGTAGAGACGGAGGCGGCGACCAAATTGAATTTGGGTTCTGGCCTCTGTTTAGATTCCTCGTTGGTTGTTTAGTTTAGAGGAACAAAGAAAACATCTATGTGTTTATTCTAGCCGACGCTTCATACCGGCTCGCCTGCTCTTTTCTTCTCCCCTCCTCTCACACTCTCGCGCTTCGTTCTCATTCTTTCTCTATTTCACCGACCAACGCACGGCTGTATCTTCATTCGACTATCTCTATCCATGAAGCGGCCCAACTCAAGCCTATCTTACACGCCACTCCTTGTCAACCTCATGGTTTTTGTTCACATATACTTTCACAGTTGTTTTCTCGTTCAAATCGAAAAAAGTATCATCGCTTTTAATG
The DNA here is from genome assembly GCA_003055095.1 of Goniozus legneri. Taxonomy (NCBI): domain Eukaryota; kingdom Metazoa; phylum Arthropoda; class Insecta; order Hymenoptera; family Bethylidae; genus Goniozus; species Goniozus legneri. The sequence goes on from NCVS01000030.1 coordinate 23,934, forward strand.
TGCGCCGACTCGGACATTTTATAAAAATATACAGCACAAAAAAAGGTCCTCTTAGAATAAAAAATCTTCCGTTTCAATTAAAATGATAAAACTTCATTAATATATAAAATTCAAAAACATTTAGTATTAAGAAAATATTTAGTTCCATAAAAATCTCTTCCTACTACAACTTGCACTTTAAATTTCTGTATACTGATGATAGTTGAAAGATTAAATTTAACTCGAAAAAAGATTTGTGTTCTGATGACCTAATGCGTTCAGATGTCCCGATAAGGGTGAACTTCGAGCTCGAGCCTATCGTCGTGATTGAGATGAGGTAATACGGCATTCGTGCTCTTACGAAATCCCTGGTTGCATAAAAAAGTGTATCATTTCGATCCGGACGGCTTGACATTGCATTAAATTTGACGCGACATCGGATATAAAAAGGATACCCGAGGTTTCGCCATCCGGATCGTGAGATAAGATGTCGAATATGGTCTCTACCGATGCGCGACTCCGTTTTCAGTTCTCCTATACCATGCGATTGAAAAAAAATCAAATACGAGTCCCAGTTGACTCAGATGGACACCGAAACTCGTAGATTTTTATCTTCAGGCTTAAAAAATTTTTTAATCAATTTTCTTACCTCTCAGGTAAATATTGTTTCGTTTATAAACTAATAAAAGGCTTGAATTCTTTGATTGTCAAATGGTAGTTCTTAAGTTTAAAAAAAATTGTATTAATTACGCTCTTCGGTACACCGTGGAACAACAGAAGATACATCTCATTTCGTTCCTAAAACAATTTAGCAATCGAAGAATGGATATATCAGACCCGAGAGCAAAGTGGTTCCACTTGCGCGAAATTCGCTTTGGCGGCAGGCCAATAGGGGGCTTGGACGCGCTAAGGTCTCGCGAAATTTTCGTTAATAGAGTCATAAATACTTTCTGATGTCGTAACTAATACAGAATCGGTTGGGTGTTGTCGAGAACTAATTTTACAATTTTTCTTGTATTTTCAAGATATAAAAATAAATTGTTTGATAAAATTGATTTAAAATTAAAAAATAAGTGATTTAAAATAAACTGTCTGAAATTCGAACGTTATTCGATAATTTATATATATATTTATTTCAACGTATGTAAATAAACACATTTAAAAAGATTTTTAATTTAGCGAAAAATTTATTAATTAATGTCATTTTTCATTTCCTGCTTTTCGCCTCCCAAGAAAAATGCACCGATCAGATTCTTGGAAAGGAAAATTCCTCACTGACGAGAGTATCAGAGAATGGTATGAAACAAGGGTATGAATAATAGAGGGTAATCGGCCTCGCTAGTCTACATCGAACCCTCAGGAGTACGGCTGAAAATCAGAATTCCGGGGGTGGTAACGAGGGTGAGATTTCTAGATTGGATTTAAGTACACAGCCTTGAGGTTTTGCGAACGATTAATAATTTAAGACGAAATCGAGACTCCGGAGACACTGGTTTGTATCTTCTCTCCTTCTCTCAGAACGCGCACCTTGCTAGTTTTGACTCGTTGCCACACCTTGCGACGGTCTTTCCTGAGAAATATACCTCATCCCTCTCCTCGCCACCGCTTTATTAGCATCTCATGTAGAATAAATGATCGAGTAATGAAAAAAGCATCAAGTTTCGATTAATGAGAGAGAAAGAGAGAGACAGACAGAGAGAGAGAGAGAGAGAGAGAGAGAGAGAGAGAGAGAGCGAGGGGTACCATAACGCTCTCCCAACTGAAATTAGACAATTTCAGTAATTTATTGAAATTCTTGTCATCGAGTGTCGTCTACCAGACGTCGACATCGTCATCTTTACGTCTCAACCATCTGGCTCTCTCTCGCGGCAAAATTCTTTCAATTATGAAAAACGAAATTCCCTCGACTCCAGCCAAGCACATCGATATTCATAGCGAAGGCGGTTTTTCGTGCGTGTGCGAGTGTATAAAACTTGGGAGAAAAGTTCTCGGGACAATAAGCCATGACTAAAAATAAATCGAACATAAATGAGAGATGATGAAAAATTTAATTGTACTACCTTCTGTTTATTGAATTACGTCGATCGGGGAGAATTAATCGATTTGCATTTTCAAAGCAAATTAATTTTTCTTATCAGCAACCTTCTTTTGGCATTTCAGTTACTAAATGTACCGATTGACATGATTGTTTTAAAACTCTGCTAGTATGTGGCTTAGCTTAATTACTCAGACTAAAAAATTGCTTAACTATTCCTGAATTTTTTTGTAATAAAAAAATTTTCCCTCTTATTATGGATTTATAACAGATTTAGAAGATATGTAATTACAAATTTTAAATATGACGGTATTGATACAATATAAATATAATAAAATTAAATCAAATGTGTACCAAAAAATTTTGAAATTTGTCGACCATCGTATCATAGATGTTTCAATTTCTCGATTAAACGGTGATATATGTAACATTTAAACAAATTGGAGGACAAATTGACCGAAGATCTCCAAAAAATACAGCTGTTCCGCCAATTCCTCAAGTTCCTTCTCCAGATAAGCCAAATCATACAGATCGGGCGAATATTTTGATTCGTTGTAACAATATGAGAAAAAAAGGGTAAACTGGCTCGAGCCACGAATCAATATAAACATTCGATCAGGATATATATTTATAAATAAGTCGATAACACTTTTCCGTGTATGCGTGGCTAAATAAAATCGTTACCTTCCGAAGTATTTTCACGACCAGTGAAATAAATTCGAGTTTCTCTCGACGAAAAGGTTTTCTTTTTTGTTAAAACTGGAACCGAGGAAACTAGCGAATATCGTATAAAACAAACCCAAAAGTATCTTTCCGGAGAGTTTGCTTAGGTATACGTGTCAGGCAGCAGATAAGCGAATCTCTGTTTACACGTAACCAACAGACGGGCAGATGTACGTGTCGCGCGTGTAATTCACACGCCCGGATGAGTATACACTTATTTACGCGATGCGTCACGTGAACCTGATATTCCGTACGGTGTGTTATAAGTCGGGTTGAATATTCGAGTCGCGATACACAAATCGCTCCATACTGGATTGTGTATTACATACGAATAAATAAAATTATCAGAGTTAATATTCCCGTGAAACGAGTCGAGAAAAAAATCGTATGTGGAGTTTATCCGAGACTCAATCCGTTTTTCCAGTTTTTTTTCGGAGGAAATGGGAAAAGCCGTGGCGAAAGAAGGCTGAAGTGTTTTAGAGGTCGTAAAAACATTTGTTCCCCCCGTTTTCTCCGCTTGCCGCGAAATAATCGTATATATTGCAGCGAACGGAGCTCGGATTTTGAATTGAATTTGAAATCTAGAGGGGATAGAGAGAGAGAGAGAGAGAGAGAGAGAGAGAGAGAGAGGTGGATTCGATTTTATAGCAGCCGGGTGTCAAACATCTCGAAAGTAACACAACGACTTACGACCTATCACGGGGGGTCAGAAAAAGTCAAGGTAACAACCCACCCTTACCTCACGTTTGTAAAAAAAAAAAATATTCAAGTTTCAACCATTTATCATATTTTTATTCTGAACCTAATAATATATATCAATTTTATATTTTTTCAAATTAGTCATGACCTAATAAACTTCGCAAACGATTTTTTTTACAAATCAGAACGATTATGACTACATAATAATCGATTACAATATCGATAACAATCAATCTACATTACTTTTCATGTTTTATTTTATTAAGTTTAGAGAATTTATATTTATCCTGATAGATTTGTGTCAAATCACTCCAAAAGTTAAATATACTTCCTATGAAGTAATCGATAATTACATTCAATTCGGTAATTTGTATTTGCCGTCAAACAACTTAAAGAAGTCCGATGAGTTGAACGTCGAAAGAAAACGACAAGTGAGAAATTCAGTCATCGAAACGAATTCCTTACCTGATCGTTGTCTTGTTGATCTTGGCCGTAAGTGGGAGTGTCGCCATTGGGGGTAGTAGCGGCGGAGGGTCGCTGCGACGTTGACAAGTTGATCGCGCCGTCTCCGTCAGTGTCATGATCCATTATGCCATCGTCCTGCAATCATGGGTTCCGTTTGTTACGTCACGGCTCGTGCCTGGTAAATTCCTTTTTTTACGATTTTTTGCGAGTCACATGATCGAGAAAATTTCAGCCCGAAATAATCTCGTGAGGGCACCGACTCGGCAATAAATTAAAGAAATTAGAAAAAAAAGAAAGAAAATCAAAATACTTTTTATATCTCGAATTGATTCATTCGCCAGTATAGTTTATCGGCACGTATTTCCGTAACGCGGTTTGCTTATAAACAAAACAAGACGATCGTTTTATAGACGCGTGATACGGACGATGCGTGAGTGTGCACACGTTTGTGAGGAAGAGCACGTTTTTTGTTTCTCTATAAATTGACAGCGACTAACAATTAAATTTTGTGTATTACATAAATCACGACTCACTTTGGGTGTGATTATCGACGTTGCGAGTTCTTTATTGCAAGAGTGGCTCGCAATCGAACGCCTCGTTCGCGTGACGTTGCAATCTCGCACTTTCTGCACCGAAAAAAATTTGTGCGTTCAATTCGCCACAATTATCAAACGAATCCCACAGCCTAGTTCGGCTCTCCTGATCACTGCTCCTTCTTCACAAAAACACAACACGAGTTACGTGAAGTAATCTCATTCAAGAATTCACCCGCGCGAGATGAGCAGATGGTCCGACGTATTCTGTAAATCCATAAACTATGAGACACAAAAAAGAAATTCCTCGGGATGACATACACGCGCGAAATTCATTCACATCCACGTGTCACACAGATTTGCAAAGCACTGACTCCGAAAAATTCGCAAGAAGAGAGAGACGGGGGTGTGCTAGCAAAAGGAGAAAGAGTGAGCGAGAAGGGGGACGGGGGGGGGGACAAAAAACACCGTGGCGTGAAATAAAATACGAAACGTTAACACGACGAACGAGTAGCGAGGACTAAACGCTAAAAGCGACGAGCGCGTCAGGAACGCCGTGAAAGCGGCCCAACCGGCGGGGCCGATGCTTATTGTGTAAATATAAACAAATATAGTTGAAACCAACCAACAGGCCTGCTTTCAGACTGCCTTTTCTTCCCCCTCTTGCCCCCCCCCCCCCTCCACGAATTCCCCTCCACCTCTTCAATCGTACACGTCTCACGTGGTGTGTGCCGCGCTCGTCTTCCCGCGCTCATCGTTGTTACCCATTCCCCTTCTACTTTTCGATATAACAGAGCTCCCCTCCAATTCATTTTCACTCACTCTCTCACTCTCTCTCTCTCTTTTTCTCTCTAGCGAAGTTGTGAGCTCTCGTCATACCCGCACCCTTTCTTCGAAGTCTCCTCTTGTTTTATCGCTAGGTTACCTATACGTCCTCGTTTCTAGTGCAAGCAGAGTGTGTCCCTGACCCTTTGGTAACTCTTGGAACATTAAACAAACTCTTCCTTTTTTTTCACAATCACCGAGTTTTATTTCGGCGTTTTACTGGTAAAGTGATATCTTTAAATTGTATTTTTTAGACTAGTTAGGCTGGATTTGTAAAATTCTTTTCTTTTTTAGAAATTACAATAGTACTATATAAACTTTCAGATGATCAATGGAATAATTAGTGTTTTATTACTAATTTTAAGTCATGTATAGTTTCTTATTTGCATCCTCAGCCCAGCTGCTCCGACCTTCGTACGAAATTCTACTAAGTAGAAATTGTAAAGAATTGCAATACTGCTCGTAAAGAAGAACGAGTAATTGAATTTGCTCGTGTACGATAAAAGTGATAGGATATTGAAATACCATTTGAGTCCGGTCACCGGAGTGGGTTGCGGTAAACACGTGGCGCGCGGCACGATGCAATATTAACCATTGCGAGCGTGCTAACCGGAAATGAACAAACAAAATAGATTCCACGAAACGGTTGTGTACCGAAGCATATTCATCCCGTCTTCCAAGTATCGCCGAGTTTATGATTTTTTTCGTCTCTTCAATCTCTCTCTCTCTCTCTCTCTCTCTCTTGCACGCTCCACGTGAATTCCCAGTTGGTCTTTTGACGCATTACGCAACACGTGTACACAGTTCTTTTTTTTGTACATATTGTTCTCGTGTGTTATCGTCTGTTTATTCGCGGCAGATATCAGGACGAAGAGAAGTTACGAATTTTGTTTTTATTAATCCCCCTTTATTTCTTCGCAATTGGACGTATGGTATATCCTGGGATTTAATCGGACTGAAGAGATTCAACATTGTTTATATAAAACAATTTTTTCAAACAATTTTCAATTCGGTACAATGTATGACAGACAATTAATTATTCTTATAGTTTTCAATCATGAGTTATAATCGATAATAAATAGTTATGATTGGATAATGTAATTAAATTTATAATCTCAATTCACGAATGTTCAAATTACCTAGTACTATTTCTGTTATTTTCTTCATTTAAATAGTTTCATCCCTGGTAAACTCAGTTAAACAGTGTTCTCGAAATTTTTCATTACGGATTTAATGAACATTTTAATATAATCGCGAATAGATCTTGAGAACAAGGAGCAACGAGCCGTATTCAAGTCCGAGCTTATATACAGTGTTTTACTATCGGAAACTATTCGAGGCAAATCCGCAGCTTTAGTTCCAAGGTATTGTTAGCGACTCCGGTAGGTAACCGGTATACGTTCGCGACAATTTCAGGATCGGGACGCTCCTTACCGTCCTATGACAACACCCGCGGCTTTCCATGTGACGCGACCGCGAACAAATAGCTCCAAAATAATGCATTTCAAGAAAATTCATACGTAAACCGATTCTCAAGTAGAGAATCTTGCGAAGACTTTTAATCAACGAATTCACGTTACGTAATAAGCCAATATGGTAATACGTTTTCAGGTATACCTTGCTCTCGAACCAAAACTTCTCGTATCCTGTGTACTTACCAAAATACGTATTTCTAAAGTAAACATCGAGCTTCATAAGAATCTCTGAGAGTTGTGTTTCGTTTCCTGTATACCAGCTCGTTGGGTGTATACTAACGGTAACGTTTCAAAAATCATTCTCAGATTCTCCATTATTTCTTTGTATAGCGGCAAAATTCAACGAAAATTCTAGAAAAGATCGTTTTTCTAGATATCCAAAAGTGTCAATATTCACAAAAATGAATTTTGGATTACATACGACAAAAAATTAATGAAATGATTATTATATTAATACGTTGTACTTTTTTTATACCAAATCCAAACCGTGTTTTAATTGGAAAAATTAAAAAATTATTATTTAAACTTTTTTTTTCAAGTTTATCAGAAGCAGCTTACACATCATATTAACACTCTCGCATGTTGAGAAATTAACTCAAAATAGATAGAACCAAATTTTTAAAACCAATATTTTCAACTATGAACTCACTTGGATACTATTCTGAAACAGATCACGATCGGTCACGGAATAAACAGAAGAATAGCGGCTCTTTAATTGGACTCATACATCGTCCGTGTAGGGGCATTTAAAGGACTCGGGTAGAGTCCTGGTGGAAACCCTTTTTAAATAATAAACGAGGGGATCCTATCCCGACAGTCCTAGGGTACGTTAAAAATACTCGAATCTGAGAAATTAGCGAGGTAACGGACTGTCGTCAGGAAAGGACGTAACACGAGGACGAGTGAGATAGAGGAGAAAGAACCCGAGGCTCGTCCGTTCCAGAGGAACGGGCGAGAAGTGGCCGCGGTCAAGGGAAAAAAACCGACTCTAAAAGGGGTTGAATTAATGTCGCGATAAATATATGATTTAAGGTGGAAACGTTTGCAACTTCGGCTAATGTTTTTATCTCAGACCGCAACCGGTCTCTCTCGCTTCCCTCACTCCTGTTTTTTTCTCCAGAAAACACCGAGTATCCGCGTAATTGCCACCGATAATTCAATCTCGAAATCTGATTATCGCACGAGAGAGCGCGTAACGGACGTGAATATCGATTTGCGTACTTCGGAATATCGAAGATAGTATACTCCGGATACGGGGAGACGTATATCCTTCTCCCAGGCGACACTTAGCACTCTCCCTCTCTCTCTCTCTCTCTCTCTCTCTCTCTCTCTTTCTCCCTCTCTCTTAATGTCACACATGCAAGCGAGAAGGATTCTCACGTTCCGTGACAATCGTTTCCGTTACAGTCTCCGAGCTCGCACGAAATGGGCATGGCTGACATGGATTTCGGGTTTATATTGCTTGTGTGTATGTGTGTGTGTGTGTGTGGGTGGGTGGATGGGTGGGTGGTTCGGCTACCCCTTTCGTCGTCCCGTCGGGACCGCAAACACGCGTTCTTCCAATTATCTACATGGCTTGACGGTCTAGCAAGAGACGCAAAAGCGCTCGTATGTATCAAACGTGGCCACCTACGTGACTACTATCTTAGACAGGAAACAAACGCTTTCTAACCCTACCCCTCTGATTTATAGCGCAGTGATATATTCGTGGGAATCGACGTGTTTGCGGTATATCGATAGCGGATATCAGTCGGTTAAAATTGTACAAGGCTTCGATTCCGAATCTTTAGGGATTTTAAAATAAAATTTAGAAACATACAGGTAATGTAGACAAATTAGAATGATGTAGAAAAGAGACGTGTCTAACTTAAAATGACCTAATATTTGAGAGTATTTTCAGTTTTAGATCAATGCTCCAATCTAATTTTCCTTTTCCATAACTAAGAGCAAGAGATCGGGTTCGTATAGGATGTAATGTTTGCAATTTTATAAGCTTAAAATAAACAATAAGACACGGCTTCAGTTTACACAAGGTTAGCAATTGCAATATTTTCTCAATTAGTTCTAAGCTAGCTCAGCTCCGAGCTAACTCTTAGGTGTAAAAGCTAACTCAAGCTCTTTTATGTCGTGACAATTAATGCGAATGACACGAGGAAGCGGGTGTGTATTGGCTAGATATGGTTCAGCACGCGCGGAACCCTTATTTATCGGTGAGCATTGTCCGGCGTGGCGGTGGCGAGCGAGGATCGACCGCTTAGGTTTCCGCAGCGTCGACGCTTTTCTGGATTAACCGCTCGGACATTAGAATACGGAATTGAAATATTACGCCGGTAGCGTAGAGGGAGGGCTCGGCCGAGACTCCACGGGAGATTTCTGGCTCGCGCGGTGCCGAGAGCAAGAAGAAGACCGAAGGTTCGCGGTTACACATACTCTTTCGGCATGACCGATCGTCGCTCGCATCCTTCATCGCATTATCCGACCTCGTAAAACGCTCGTTTATAGGTTCCGAAATGTCCCTCCCTGTGACGGTAGAAGCACGTCTTTTCGTCTACCTCCTACCCACTTTTGCCCTTTCTTTTTTACCTTTAGTCGATAGTACAACGAACTTAACTTTTGCGGATGAAAAGAACTCATTAAATATTGCGTCAGTCAACAAAAGACATTTTCGAAGAAATTCGTTTTTTTTTGTCTCAAACGGTTTTTAGCTCGAAATATTTCTGTAGAGAGAAGTTGCCGCGAGTATTAAAGCAGTGATAGAGTATCGATTAGGGCAGACAGAGGGAGAGAGAGAGAGAGAGAGAGAGAGAAAACTCCAGATCAGTTAACGCTACATTATGTCGACATTAACATCGGCAGCGTGCAAGGAAGCGCGGCGTTAATTCCGCGCTGGAAGGTGCACCCCTCTTGCTGAAGCAATCCAGGCCCTGGTGTTCATCTTGTTAGCATACTTATCATCCAACCGATGGAATTAAGAACGAGAGGTAAATGGGCGGGGGTCGTGTGAAAAAGGGACGAGGGAAGGGCAAAGTAAGATGTCGAGAATGGATACAGGGAAGGGGGAGAGCGTCGGCAGGTGGGGGGAGGCCTGTTGATAATATCGACTCGAACCAGCCGGGACACAGTATTGGCTGGCGGACTATTGTGCGGAATAATGCTGATTGGATTCAGGGCGAACTCGAAGGGCATTAATCTACCTCCTTTTTTTTATTATAGATTCGAGAGGTCCCTCTGGCGATAACTATTTACGTGAGATACAGGCCAGTGCTGTGAGCGACATTTCGTTTCCTCTCTTCCCGAGTAGCAATTTTTTTTTGTCGACCTGATACCGCTTAAATTGAATAATAAAACTCATTTTGAACCTACAACATGTCTAAATCTAAATGCTACCGAAAAATATACCCATATTTGGGTCTTAATTTCAGTAAATAGCTTAAATCATTCACGTTAATGACCTAAATTATATCCAAGAACTTAAAAGTAAGTTTTAGATAAGATTCTATTTTTCAACTCAGACGTACTCAAAAAATACCCCCGTCGCTCAGTACTGTCTGACCAAGAAAGGCTCATCTATCACTGGCAGGTTAAACGCGTTCCGGGCAAATCTGCGATCAATCGGCACTCGGATAAAAGTTGTATCGCCAGGCTCGGACAATGGGCAGGGGACGGGGCGAGAATTATCTGAGCGCGCTCTCGGACTTTCGGCGGCCGGAGAAGAAAAAAGAGGAGATCCAGATGGATGATCGTGTGAAACGGTGGACGGTAGGCGATAAGAGGGTTCGGAATGAGCGACGCGTGGTCTCGAGGCTCACCTCCTGAAGAATCGACCTCTTTGTTTAGCCGTTTATAGCGGAAGAGATTTTCCGGGATTGCCCGTCAACCGAAGACCGTAACGCGTCTCTACAGGTTCTTCACCAATATTCCGTTTCGATTAATCGATCGTGCAAAATTTATCAGCTCGATTTTCCTTGTTGTCTCCTTTTTCTTTCTTCAGAGTGAGAAGAGAGCATTTGCAAAACGGCCTACGACAATGGCTCGAGTATTAGCTGACAACGTAGGTGTGGACATCGGATACCCGCCCTAAAGCTCCTCGGGTACTTATCCCCGATGGTTGATTGGTCCCACCGAGTGGGATAAGACCTTTGGCTTTTACGGCAAAAAACCGTCCAGATCTAAATACAATCTCTAGACCGAAAGCGAATAAAACGATCAAGTTGGATG
>NCVS01000030.1:34919-48156 GCA_003055095.1 Goniozus legneri
CTGCCCGATCGACCTTCTACTATATTATTTAAATAGGAGGAACTTGAAATTTTACATTTTCTATAGATTTTGTTGCCGTGCCTCTATTTTATACAGAAACTCAATAATGAGAACTCCTGTTCGTATAAGACCTATATGACTGTTCCTTTTAAATAGAATGAGAAATCGGAAACCTTACATTATCTATAAATTTTATTGTTTTATTTTATATTGAAATTTATTTTAATTTGAACTAAAACTCCTACTCACGTAGTTATAGGATCTTATGAGTTCTATAGAATTTGTAGAGCCTGCTTAACTGCAGAATATGTTTTAATGGCATCGGCTTACTAGTAATAAACATCCGTTAGAACATCATTGAACATTCTATATTAGAGAACTGAATCGGCAGAATTTCGGAAGCAGACCTGGACCTCGTCCAGTCCGAAACTAAAGATGGTTGTTACAGTTACAGTTATGTAATAATAAGCTAATACAGATAATAGGATTATTACGGCGAATCTCCTGTAATTGGCCGCTGAAAAGGTGAGCTCGGTTTTGCTAATGCTTCCTCGCCACTAAAAGATAACTTTGAAACGCTTGGCAACTAAGCTTAAGAGGGTTACCGGGCTTTACACACGAAAACGCCAGACTTTACGATTGTTTCCTTTTTAGATGACCGCGGTATATTCTCTCAGTCGTTATAATTTCGCTACGCGAAAGATCGTATAGATTACTTGCCAAGGAGAAATAAAAGTACGGGAGCTACTTCGAAATGGAATTTTCAACTTAGGAACGAATTTTGGCATCGTCCTGTGCTGCTTAAAGCCAAACGAACGAGAGAATAATCTGAAATGCGACAAAAAGGAAAAATCGTATATGAAATTTTGTCTTGAAATTTCCAATAGAAATTGAGTGATTGCAGTCTATTGTTAATCAAAAATATAATTAAGAACACTAAATAGACATACATTCAGTTGTAAAGTCGTATATGATTGTGATTCTAAAATGAAAAATTTGTCATAAATTTCATTTTTCACCCTCTACTGGAAGTAATTGTATTTTATTAAATCTTAATAGAAAATATGTCTGGTAATACTCGATGAGACTAACCCTTAGATCCTGCTGTCATTAGAGCAGTTATTAATGGAGCGATACGGATTAGCTACCGAGACACACACACACACACACACATATATGTATATCCATTTGAAAGATCGAAAATGACAAATGTATTCTGTCCGATGTTAATCGACTCTCCTCACCCATCATCCTCGATACTCCTGATCATCTTGCCCGAGCGCAAATCCGATGAGCGATTTGCATCGTTTATTAAAACCTCAATCTCAAAATTACGACTCTTCCAGTAACCGTGTGTATTCGATTTTCTCGAATCGTTATTCCGTAGCACGTTTCGAAAATATTCCGAGTTATCGAGCGTGGGAGTGGCCGAGAGAGCTCGCATGTCGCGGAAATTTTGTGTAAATTTATTACGAAACCGTGGATCAAGTTCTCGGGAGTGAGGGGTTGCTTCAGGCCCACCCCCGATAGGCACCCTCGAGAAGGATTAGGGACGAAGTTGCAATTCACTCGATATATTTACTGTGAGAACGGTCAGCAAGAGAGTGGTCATCGAGGTATGGACGGGCATGCCTGCGGTCCCCCTTCCTTTACCTTTTAGAGTAAATAAATGCTCATCCCGTTGGCTGCCTTACGTTCTCTCTCTCTCTCTCTCACTCGTACTTACACATGCTCATGTACGCGTAAATTTTTCCCGGCAGCACACGCTCGTTCGCACATTTGTGAACCATACGTGCTGGCCTTCCGTCGCGAATAAGACGTGGATCTCGAGTGATTTATCAACTTGCCGGATACCTGAGGATCGTTTGAATTTTCATTCCTTCTAATGCGAATCATTGCTCGTAATGCGAATGTAGTATATAGAAGTTAATCGATAACCGAGTCTGTGTATCAACTTTATAAAATACTTATACTAAAACAAAGTTTGACTACAATTCATCATGTAACAAATATTTCTTAATGAATGGTTTCATATTAAATTGAATAATTTAAAATGATGAGAAAATCGTAGTTTGAAAAAAGAAAATGTTTCTTTTAAACTGTTAATTTTTTCAATAATATTCTAATAAATACTCTATGTAAAAATCTAACAAATCATTTTTCAGCTCTTATCCTTTGGTACAAAAAAATCAAAGTAAATGAAAATTTATTTCTGTTAACCAAATATTATTTGAAAATCCATTGAGAAGAATTTCTTTTAATGTGTAAAGAAATAAACTATTAGATGCTCGAATAGTACAAAACAAATTAGTGTTGAGTTTTTTCGAAAATCTGATAAGAAATTCCTAAAGAAATGTAGGAGCAACGCGAGCTATCGAATTTCTGGCATCTCAAGGGTACTCACCGTTCGGCAGAGTCGTCGAATGGGTCGCGTGTCAATGAATAAAAATTTGCGGCGAGGGTGGCTTCGGCGCGCGTTTGATGCCGATTTTAAAGTGTCCCTCGTCAACTAACCATTTATCTGTCCTCGTCTCGTCCCTTATACCGCCCGCGCTGTTTTTTACGACCCGAATAATTCCTCGGGCTCGCTCATCTACGCGATTTGTATGCGGATCGAGCTGGTATATTGCCAAAAAGAGAAAGAACTATATCTTTTCATTGTACTATGAATTTTAATCCAAGCGAACTTTCTATATCCCGTTTTTCAGGGTGTATTTTTTTTTTTTTAACTCAAAATGACGAAAAATTCATAACAACGAGATTATTTTCAGTTTCCAGAGCCACAGAGAAAAAAAAAGAGGAGAAAGCCGCCATCAACGGGCGGCTAAAAATCGCACTTATTTTCGGTCGACTGCTCGCGACCCCCTTAAAACTCCCGCAGGCGCATGGTGCGACAGAGTTCTTTGAAAGAATAAGACGGTCTCGCCTCAAAATCATTACACCACGCCTTAAGTAGAGCTAATATGTTTCTCTCTCTTCTTCTCTTTCCAGCCCTCGAACGACCTCTTCATCAGCCCGGACGTGAATTCGTTCGTCTGTAGCCAAGTGCTTAAATTGCGATCGTTTTAATCGTATCGAATAAACAATTTTGTGGTCGAATCATGAGTTTTTTTATTTTTACATCTCCGCATATTTTCCGCAAAAATATGAATACTCAAAAAGAAACTGAGAATTTTTATAAATCTGTCAATTGTATCTCTTGTCAAACTGATGAGAATTATCATTATTATGGTTATTATAGTTGACAAAACGAACACTCTTCAGGTTAGCTATTTCATAACCGAGATGACTTGGTAAGACTCGCGCTATGTCACATTCGAATAGTCGTTTTGGACAATTTTTTCACGCCGACTCCCCCCTGATAACTCCAGCATCGGGAGAGTTGAATCGATTATTCTCGATATATGAGCATTTTATTATTTGAAATCAAGATATGGAACCTGCCATATCGATCGGCGTTTTTCAGAGCTCTCGTTATATGTAGAAATTGCCCTAGTTAAAATAGCGAAACTGCAACATTTTAGCTCGTTACACCCGCGAAAATACTTTCGGCATGTTTTTGTGAATTATTTTGCGTCAAACCGGAAAATGAACACGTTCCAATTTATTTTCAAAGAAGAGAAAAAACCATTTTATACCATGTGCATAGTGTATGTCGATTGAGTGGACGGATAACTCGCGTAGCCCTAACGTAAATTACGAGCGTCAAACAATATCGATTTCGGGATTAGGGGGCAATTTTTCATGCCTATACTCCGCGAATAATTACCGAAACCACCCTCCTCTGGTGATCTTTGTCGACTACGACGAATTCGCTGTCTTTTCTTCGACGCTCTCACCCCTCGTGCCCTCGCGTTTTCTCTATCGCGTGAAAAATGTGCCGTGGAGGACTTTGCGAGCGTGATTAACGGTATCGCGAACCCCTCCGATATTCTCCACGATTTTTCCTCCCGTGGGTGGTACTGCAGTCTCGCGATTAAAAATCGATTTTTCAGGATAGAAGTGCCGAGAGTCTGGTAATTTTTTCGGGATAAAAATCGTAGGAGCGGAGAGGAATTTTCTCCGGTAGACTCCAAAGCGAGACTTTATCCCGAGAATTACTTATGCACGAGCTGCTCTGTTTCATTGCCTGGGAAGACTTCGTGGGCTTCGAAGGACTGGAGCCAACAGAAGAATGTTTCTATTTAGTCGAGCTTAAGCTCTTTATTAAAGGCTCTCTTCTTTTTTCTTCGGTTAAACTCTAAATTTCCCTCTATATTGCTTTTTCCTACAATTATTTTATTATTTCATTCATATAGACTGAGAAAAAATGTATAGAAGAATCAAATAGCTATATGAAATAGATTTAATCAAACATTTTTTGACCGATAAAAGAAGATTTGTTTTAGTAATTTTTAATTTGTCTCAAATATAATAAGTACCTATCGAATGAGATTCAAACTCAAAGTAAGACAAATATTTTAATAAATATATTAAAGAAGACTTAACTCCGTCTTTATTCGATTCAAATAATTTCTCCCATCACTGTAGACTGATTTAGAATATTTCTAGTATATTTCTGATTTAAGTATTTTTAGAATATATGCTAGTGTCTGGTTTTCGAATTTGTATTCCAGGTTTATTTTCGCCGATACTTATCACCCCTTAGGAGTTTTTCCATCCCCTCCTCGCAGCCGAGAAATTGCGTCAATTGCCCGCCGATTTCGGCATCGGATCTCCTCTCGGATTTCCACCGAAAACGCTGATTCTCCTTCTCGGGTTACTCCGGGAATTACTGCGAAATTCACGATATAAGAAAATTGGATCGTTTAATAAAGTGGGATCTGTTGCGTTCTAAACGTCACTTGGCATGATTCAGGAGGAGGTGAAATTTTCAAGTCGGTGTTTGTTCATTTCGGGACAGATGAGGAGGAAAAGGACAATCGAGAGCAATTGGCACGTGAATTTTAAAACAGGCAGCGACGGATCGAGCCTAGGAAACGAGGGAAGGAAGTGAGGTTGGTTGAGGAATGGCGGCTCCTTTCGTTCTCTCACTCAATATACCCGCAGTGTTCGAGCCCTTATTCTTTTCGCGTCCTTTCACCTCGATAAAAATTTACATTTCCTCCCCCGTTTTGGCAGCGCAAGGAGAACTGTCTGTTTATCCCGCTTTTCTTTTAAAGAGCCGCGGATGGCATCGTCGCTGGCCTCTTTTCACCCCCTTCCAATTTCATCCCTCTCCCCTATATCTCCTCTCTTTGCTCTTTTCTCACTCCTCAACCGATTCTAAATTCCCATCGAACTAACCCTCAGGTTTTACTCCCTTTCTTCTCGAATGAGAGAGAGAGAGAGAGAGAGAGAGAGAGAAGGAGAACAGAGCTCATCTTCCACGCCAACACAGCGAGACAATTCTTCATTCACACCGAGATTACGCTTCGTTTGTCGATAATCGAAAATATGCTTAATTGTTCTGAAATAGAGAAAAAATTTCATTGGCATAAATAGGTACCTACTGTCGAAACATTTCTGCAATTCAATAAAATTATTCAATGAACAAAGTTCAATTCTTTGGACAAAAAGTTGATTGAATCGATTACTTTGACGATTCTATTTTTATCTCAAAATAAATAATAGATAGTAACGATAAACAATATTTAGTAGTGTTAAAATGCTTAGTTCATTTTTTTCAGTGTAGGAGTGTAATAAATGTCGTTACGAGTAACTTTTGATATCTAGATTCAATCAAATTCGTTCATTTAGTATACTAATTGAAGTTGAAATATTTTTGTTCTCATTAAAAAGAATTTGAAATTAATTAAACATTCATACTGTCCAAACAATTTAACAGTTTCAAAAAAATCGCTCAACTCAGGAGAATATTTTTCCCCTTAACGAATTTTATCCCATTCTAACTCTCTTAATTTTTCAGTTCACGAAATATTATTGATAGTACAAAAAAATACGTAGTTCGCTCTTTACCACTGCACCTCCTCAAAAATCTTATTTCTTACCAAAGTTATTAACGAACGGTGTGTCAAAGAGACCACGAAGTGCCGGTAGAACGTGGCGAACATTCCAATAAGTCTCCCTTGCGTACTCGCATTAGAACGAGGATGCGAGTAGACATCCGCGAAATGATATTCACGTGGTGTGGGGATGAAGACGTGTGCGAGTTTCCCGGCGACAAGCAACGGATCGGTGTCCGCGTAGCGAATAAAGTGAAAGATTTTCGGTCTCTGGGAGCGCGATTCCGTGGTGACGAGGGTTCAAGAAGAAGCCCGAGTGTCCGACGGACAGCTTACGTGCTAGGAATATCGTTTCTCTTCGGTTTCCTGACCGCTGAAAATTCCTTTCGAACGGCAAATATAAATAAAGAAATTAACCCCGACAAATTACTCGAGAATTTTTCACTTTATACGACTCCATTCGAACTCGTAATCGCGAGAGGCTGATAAAGCGCCAGTCGTCGTATAAAAAATCGAGTGTTTATTCGGTTAATGTCGCAATAAACGTCTCCTCTCTATTGGGAAATTTCACCCCGCCTGTTTCTCGAGACTCGCCCCCTCCTTCTCCATTTTCTTCCTTTCTCCCTTCCTCTCCTCTTCTCGCTCCGAGACGGTACTTGCTTTCCTTTCTTCCCGGTAAGACAAACGGTATCAAGGGTGAAAATTGACGGGTTTATTGCGCCGGGCCGGAATCCAAACACACGGGTTGTCGCCTCGCGACGAAAATGACGAGTCGTTCGAGCGTAAATTTTCGATTCGATTCGCCTTTTTTTTCCATCCACTTTGCCGGAAAATTATTCGAATACAGAAAATCATTCGACGCGTATTTTTTCAAGATATCCGCGGGTGCGATAATGTCGCTATGTATACCTGTTCCGATATCAAACAACAAATATAAAATAGATATTTTTTCCGATACGATACGTGATTGAAAATTACCGTGAAAATTCAACGAAACTATTCCGCCATATGCTCGTTTATCTAACCGAACAATAAACGGCCTATCGTTCGAACGAGGGAACAAACTTTCGTTGATAATCGATCGAACGAATAACAGAGCCTTGAAAACAAAAAATCCACGCTATATCACTGTAAAATCACCGGATTCGGCTAATAATAGAACTCGCCGCGTATATTTCACGCGGTATGAAAATTTTAACGAAGAGGCAGCGGCCAACGTGACTTCTTTTCGTTCGTTTCGGACGGACCAAATATTTACCAAACATCGATTTTGACGTTTCCCTATGCACCTGGGTGCCTTCGATGCAGTCCAAAATGCGTTTGCATTGTGGCTAGTTGCATCGGCCATTGCATATATCCATCTCTCCCGTTATTTGTATACTACGTACATCGGTAGCCTGGCCACTGGCCAGTTAAAATTTCGTCGTCTGGCTCGACATTTCGACTCGATTAATTATGGTTGCCACCGAGTTTTATTATTTACGAGACGTGTCAACGAGAAACACGGACTGGCAAGATGACCCAAATCGAATATTTAGAAACTTATTTCAGAAAAATGTAACATTCAGACTGAATTTTCTATAAATTTTTAGATTTTAAAGACAGTTAAATTGTCTCGTTATTTATCAAAGTGATTGAATACCAAAGAAGTTTAATCTATGAAGAGCAATCTAAAGAGGAAATTCATTATCGACCATTGAACGTGGAAAGTCAACTTTATACCGTCTCTTGCGCGAAGGATTGTTAAAATAATAAAGATTGTTTTCGGAATGTCTCAAAAATTCAAATTTCTTCCCGCTAGCACGCATCTGTCGTTTTTGCGCGTCTCGTACTCCCACACAGAAAAGAAGGAAAGTTGCTAGATCCGACCCTCGGCAATATAAAGCCCACAGCGTCCTGATATTGCGTTATTCTCGATACCACACCTTCCTATAACGCTAGAGGAGGCGTTATTAAAATCTCTGCAAGAGGGACGAGTGCTGCATTTGCATCCAAAGAATCAAATTGAAAAATAAAAAAGAAATCTGAAACAAATCTTTAAGATAGTTCACTTCGAATTTTGCTTTTATACACGTTGAGTTCAAAATTAAAAGAAAAACAAGTTTTCTTTGTAGTCACAACCTAAATAATTATAATTTCTAATTGATTATTTCCTATATTCAACTGTTATTCGAATGTTTCAAAACATTCTACTTTAGATCATTTAATTTCATTATAAAAATTTATTCAAATTGTTTATTCTAAAATTAAATGAGAATATTTTTGTTTTAAGAATCGAAATTTTAAAACAATCATTTTTTTATATCTAATTCTGACCTGTTTTTAGATTAGAACACGAAATCATTTTTCGACGCGAGATAGTCTGGTTATAATCACGAATTAGTTAAATATATTATTATTGCTATTGAATCTATAACATGTATTAAAAATTTGACACGTATGAAGAATCTAAAACCGTCAGAATTTCGCTTGAATGAATATTAAATCAATCATTCATTTTTAGAACTCGACAATTGAAATTTTGTAAATCCACAATTCTGACGAACCAGAAATGGTTGTGTACCATTTTGACTCTCGTGTTGGTGCTCGGTGACGTATTACGCGAGAGAAAAATCGTCGTTCGGCAATCTTAGGGGATTTTGCGGATACAATGGGATCTCAATACATCACCTCGCGTAACCCGACGTCTCACTTCCCTCGGCCTTAACCTTCCCGAAAAGCACGAAGCTCGAGGAAGTCCAGTGACTTAACAGTTAACGTACCTGATGGTAGCTAAGACTCCATTTTTTCCTTCACGAAAGATAAGAGTGCGAAATAAGGACACTCCGTTTATTATTCGCGGTAAACTGCAGCTATTGCGATTCGATACCTTCTATACGCATGTGCAAGAGAGAGAGAGAGAGAGAGAGAGAGAGAGAGAGAGAGAGAGAGAAGGAGAGAACGGTTTACCCGTCTTTTGATACGGAGGATGATTCAGCGAGACTCGTCGGCATTTCTCACGATTAGAAATCCAAGCTGAGAATATTTGGTGGGTAGTCCGTAGGGAAAGGACGCGAGGATGAACGGGGGTGAGATACATTGCATCGAAACCATCGGAGACGTTGCATATTCACGGCAATAGAACGAGCAAGCGAGCGTGCGAGCAAGAGGGGGGGATTCGCGAAAACGTCGCTCGGGTACGTTGACACCAGATAGAGAAGGCTGGGAGGTACTAGAAGAGGGAGATATCTCCCGAGAGGTTAGGTCGGATCGGTACCGGTGCATAGGTGAGACTCCGGATTACTAGGAGGGAGAGTGGAAGATGGAGGACCGAGAGAGATGTAAGGAGGCGGGAAAAATAGAAGCTTCCCCAAGAGAGAGAGAGAGAGAAAGAGAGAGAGAGAGAGATGAGATGGGTGGTCCCTAGCGTAGGAGAACGCAAACCGAGCAAGTTTGAGACTGAAAGGAGAGGGGCTGTGTGCATTTACGGACAGACAGACAGACACGCACACACACACACATACATGTCTATATAAAATATATATATATATATATATATATCATATATACAACGACGACGCTTTGGCGTCGGCGTCGAATTGAAAGGCGTGGCAACGTCGCGCGTTCGTCGGCGCACACCTTTACACCTGGCTGGTGCCCAGCCGCGACCGGGGCAAGACACGCCTCTCAGCGGGAATTTCTCGCGCTGATCCGCCTACACGCTCGTTTCTCTCTCGCTCTCCTATCTTTCTTTCTCGCTCGCTCCGTCCCCCTCCAGTCGGTCATCCTCGCTCGCAGCCTCTCGAGCATTTTTCTAGAGGAAAATCTTCTCCTAGCCTTATCGTTCTATACTCTTCTTACTTCGGGCTCCTCGATACCCTAATGGCGTCTCGGATACCCCGAGACACCTAATAAAGTCGATTCTTCTCGGTAATTTTTCTCCGGGACAACAATAAGACTGTTCTTGCTGAATTATAATTCGCGCTAGATACCTTCCACGATTGGAGTCTTCCGACGGTGTTAAAGGTGGTCTTGATTAGCCTCTTTTAGGAATGCTAAAGGTAGTGTGGGTCCTTGTATCTAATGGACACATCCACTCGTACGTAAACTGCGTTCTACTCTTTACCTTTTGGAGTCTAGGTTGGATGCAAGTCGATGTGCGCGCGCAATTTTTCGGTATTCTCTCCTGCTCTCTTCTCGACGTCCGCCCACCTAGTGTATGTCTTTTGCGTTTCTCGCGTTATTCGCCATTACCTGGCGTATCCCCCTCCCCTCGAGTTTTCCAACTTCCCACCATTGCCACCCACCCCTTTTTCTCCAAGATTCTCATCTTGAGTACGGACCAGAGAGCCCAAGAATGCAATGTGGTGTGGGTATGAGAGGAGGCGGGAAAGAGGGGAGAGGGGAGGGGGGGGGAGGTGTAATTTTCTTCGCATAGGCACGATTACCATGTGCACGCAGTTTTTTTCCTCCCCCTTGTCACTCTCATCAAAGAAAAAGGAATAAAGCTGGTGCACATAGATACATATATATGTATATGTATATGTATATGTATACTATATCTGTGTGTGTATAGATGTACAAACGAGAGAGATCTATTGATCGGTCTCTCGACGATGTCCCGCGACTGATTTTTATGGGGGTAACGTTCGTTGAAGAAGGTATTTTTAGATCGGTCGATATATTACCGGTGCAATGACGACCGATCGATCGATCGGGAATATAATGTATGTTCGATTCGTTTAAATTTATCTGACCTATTGCGCGGTGCTCGGTGCGCACGTCGATTCGGTCAGTCGAGTGCATAACGCTTTGACATGTATTATTGAAACTGCATCTTTGTGAAGAATTGATCGGACCAGTCGCGATTAAACGTGTTTGGGTGATTTTAAGTTCTTCACATTTAACGTTTAAAATTTTGAAAATGTTAAATACCGTTCATTAAATTTTTGTAACTGAACCAATAAATTTGATGTACTATAGGTACTTACTCGAGAACCCACAATTCAATGAGTGTGCATCTCTTCATACTCGCGAATTTTTCCTGCGGCTTTTTATAATGGAATAAATTTCAGAATAACTACATTTGGTTCCGACCAGTACAGTGACGCATATGTGAATTTCTATTCTCTCTCGTGGTAAGTACGCGAGCCATATACAGATTAACGCTTTATAGTCGTCCATAATTCAAATATCGCTGTGTATAAAATTCAAATGCGTTCTCTCGCTGTCGTCGTAAAGTAAAAAGTCGTTCGAACTCGCATAAGAAAAGCGCCCGCGTAACTGGATTCTGGGCGAAACTATGTTATACACTCTCGTAGATGACGTCAAAATATATACTTTACCGATTATCGACTCGTTTTAGCAAGATAGAGTATCTCGCGCAACAAAAAGCGTAAAATAAAGCTGCATTCGACTCAAATTTTTATTGAGTTTCGTGCTCAAAAATTACAGGGTCACTGAAATAATCGATTATCTGGAGTGGAGCTCGTAATTATCGTTGAATTTACAGTTGTGTACACTGCAAATGTTGATATATATAGGCGAGGAGGTTTGACACGAGCTTAACGTACCTTTAGTGCGGATCTCGAGCTCCGGTAATTATTTACAAAGCGGTATCTTAGCGGAGTGTGGAATGGATTTATTAAGGCGTCAATTATTACGGCAAACTCTCACCCGCGCACGTGCCCTCGTTACGAGTTCGTGGCAAGTGGAAAAGTAAAACAGCATCGGCCCGAACGACTCTCGTTAACTCGCTCAAGGTGTCTTCTATATAGATATATGTAGCTAACTAAGGATGGCATCAGCACGCCCCAAACATTTGTTTACAGTCCTGCACGTTCCGGGTAACATCGTTAAACTAGACTACGACGTAGATGTCTTAGCTCGCTCTATGGTTACCGAGAGCACGAACTTCTCAAACTACTCTGGCCAGTTATTACACTCGGGTTCTTACGATTATAGCTTGTCGAGAGGTTTTTGTAGATCGACTGGGCTAAGCGAGAGGAAATTAATCTAGTATCATTGAATTCAGTTGTCAGGATACCACTTGTGTTGCGTTTTTTTTACCTTCGAACTATTTTTTATGACGTAACGCCATAACCTAATATCACAATTTGTAACAAAATGTAGTTTTTAGGATTGGTATCTATTCGAGATGGCTTTTTGTAGATTTATTCCGGGGCAAAAAAATTCAATCTACACCAAATAAAATGATCTAGTAAGTATTTCAGTCTGTACATTACTTCTTTATCATTTATCATAAAAAACGTTTGATTCGTCTATTTAAATTAACAGATTAATCTGTGAATTCTTCAAGTGGTCTTCTGTGGTCTCGAGTTTCCCTATTCAGTTATTAGTTAAATCCTCTAATTCATTAGAGGATTCATTAGATGTTTTCGCTTTTCTCCATATGTGGACAAAAATTAAACAATACTGAGATTGACGTTACCTATATATTCTAATCTCTAAATCAATAAAATGTTACATATAGCATTAAAAAAAACGAGTGGAACGCGTCGATTCGAAAGATGAAACCATTCGACCTGTGGATCCTGCAGCGAAGGTGAAAATAAAGCACGTGGCGTCGCGCGCAAGATACAGGAGGTTCGGAGCGCGCGCATTGGGAGTGACAGGCGTATACAAGGGTTGGGCCGATCGGGTCCAACGGTGGGATGTGGTTGTTTAGAGTAAGCGAGAGGATTCCGTGGCGAACGGACAGGCCAGAAGGGAGACGACGATAACCCGGAGTGGAGAGGAGAAAGCACGTGGCACTCGACGCGCGCGCCTGTATATCTATCGGTGCTTTCCACTCCCAGCATCCCACTCCTACCACTTGTTGTGCTTTACCCCCCGACCTCCGACCACTGGCGTGTCTGTATGTGTTGTGTTGCTATGTTGCCTGCTTGTGTATCGAGAAAGTTCAACGCCAGCTAGACGATGCCGTTCGCATCGCGTTGCAACTCTTGCACCACGATTCTACTCGTCCAAGTGTTCAGATCGACAGATGTTCGATCCATCTTGCCCAACCGCATTCTACCCATCCTATCCAACATTCGCTGTTTCTCTATCATAATTCTAAAATTATATAAATACGATATTAAAATTTCAGCACCATCATAATTGGAATAACCAGGCGAAGATTGTGAACCCCAAGAGATCTTTTACGGTCTCATCTCGTGTACCTTTTCAACTATTTGGTATGCAAGAAGTACAGCCATTCATCTCCCGACCTCCGGATATAAATTAGCTTTTGTTTAGCATTCAATGCGGTGCCTTTTCCCGGCTAGTCGAACTTTCCCCCTCGTCCACAC